>DF240437.1:0-24209 GCA_000507305.1 Breviolum minutum Mf 1.05b.01
GGAAGGAAACCTAATGTAATGGGGTATGGGTTTAGCAACCGTTTTGGGAGTAACACCCCTTCCCCGAAATTTAGCTGTGAGCTTATAAGGCTTGCCAGATTGGTGGTTGGGACCCACTTGGCAGGAGTTTTGTTGCATCAGTGCTTGACTGGCGCATTCCTCAAAAATCCCTGCCCATTGTTTGTATGCTTCGTCTGGGTCATGCTTTGCTAGATTCATCACATCTAGTCGTTTCACATCATCGAATATGTTAGAGTATGCAGTTTCAAAAAATGATGGTTCGATGAAAAGACTTTCTAAAGTGGCAGGTTGTTTCCATTGTCTAGTGTAGAGTCCATTAACGGGTATGTTGAAGACAACTGTCAGCGGTGCATGGATATCGAATTTATCATCAGTATGTACCTTAAAGTCAATCATCTGTTCAACTAAACACGCCGGAATCAAAAGCGTATCGTTATTGGTTGCTCCACGGCAAGTTCCAACAACCTTTTCTGGCCACTTAGTTTTGGCGATGGTGGTGACATCAAAATACCCCTTTTGGCGAAGTTCATCCCAAATCTCAAGAGTATCAGGTCTGTGGTTGAAATCTCCCCCTATGATGGTCAACCCTTTAAAGTGCTCGGCCCTGGAGAGTGCAGCTGCCAAAATGGCATTTGTCTTCTCTCTGGATTCGTTGGCACACGGTTGAAAACCGTAAATCGAAATAACTTGGAGTGTTAGATGTCCTACCCTAACAAATGCTTCCACGAACCGACATGTCTGTGCTAGCTGGTGTGGTGTTGGCACGGCCGGTGGTCGAATGGGTAAGGTCGAAAGAATGGCAACACCTGTGGACATACCTCTACGGACAGGTTGTCCTGTCTTACCAAGTTTCTGTGGAGGAACCGGATGGCCCCATACACACCCAAAACCATTCTTGGCATAATCCTTAGTCATGAAAACTTGTGACGATTCAGTTAAACTTGTTTCAGACACGCAATGGATATGACTGTTGAGTAATGCATATTGTTCGGCTTTATGATTCAAAGACGTGGGATTTGAAATAGTGATATTCAAACAGTTTGGCAAGGGCCCGGGATTACGTGCCTCCCCGATCCTGACACCCTTCAAGGACCAAGTTGAAGAAACACAATACCCAGAAAGAAAAGATCCCAAACTACAACACACACTGCCAAACCGAATGATGTCCGAAGAAGTACTCGAAAAGCACAAAATCGGGTATGCAAAACGTTGGAGAAGAATCTCTCTCAAAAACAGTGATTTCACAAATGAGCCTCCCAAACGACAATCGGTACCAAAACGTCGAAAAAAGGGAAAGTTCCTTGTGTAGACAAACTGTGTGCAAACTAACTTCATGGCAAAATTCAACAAACCTGTCATGCTTAGACAACAGGCAAAAAGCGAACAAGGACCAACCTTGTTGAACGTCAGGGTCAAGNAATCCCTTCCTTTATGAAGGATTCCTTTCGTGATTTGCAGGGGCCTCTGGAATCATGGACAAATCCACTCTAAAACCCTCGATTAGATCTCATCACCCTGAAAATGCGATCGTTGATTAGCATAAGGATGTTCAGAATGAAATATCATCGAAAACCACCAAAACCATGAACGGATGTACCATCCTTCAAAAGTTGCGCATCTCGACATTCAATTCACATCCAACATGCAGGGTTTGCCATGAATGCTCTCCCTTAAACATCAATCAGTAAAGAAGGTTGCTCACCATCATTGTACAGGTCTGAAAACAACGACTAAAATCACCACCAAAGCAGGGGTCAGTATATTATCAACCCAAACATTGCACTAAATATGCGGCAAATCACGCAAAACTACCATATATTTCATGACGCAAAAGTGTGTCAATAGCAACCCTTTAAAGCAGCATTTTTTGTTGCGCCTCACCCAAGAGTTCCTTTCCAGAGACCTAAACCAAGGGCAAGAGGCGGCGGATGCGGATGCTTCGGAGGCAAGGATGCATTTTTTGTATGCAAAATGTCATATATGGAATTTTTGCCAATCAAAACCAAACATTTTGAGACATTGATCTGAGTATATAGTGAGTCTTTCAGTATCTTTAGAATCATCTGGTTGGTGGTTGAACCAACCCCTTTGAAAAATATTAGTCAAATTGGATCATCTCCCCAGGTAGGGGCAAAAATAAAAAGCATCTGCAACCACCACCTAGACAACTGTGAACAGGTGGTACAAAATCAAGGACATACAACTAGAAGCTCAACTCGCATCACTTCACCTCGAACCAATTGAAATGATGCTCAACGGTTGTAAGATAGGGATCAGAACGAGGGATGTTTATAATGAGGATGGAATGAGGAGGAATAGGGTGGGGGTAAGGATGCGGGCAGAAACATCTTCCATAAACAAGTAACAACAACAGCAGCCATAAGAAACATGCTTCTGTTGATTCAGGCCCCATCGCCAGCAATGGCACCTCACATGATGAACGTGTTCCAATCTGCTACTGGACAATATCATTCAACTCCTAAAATTATAGACCCTACCTAAACACTGTTTGCCACTTTATGTCTTGAAGCTTAAGTATTGAATTCCCTTCACAAACAAATTAAATAGATTATGGCGAGCCACTTCGTGATTTTGCAGGGTTTTGGTGTTGGCAGTGCGGCCAAACTTTACCCAACTACACTCCCGTAAACTAACATAGCTAGCTGGGAAATCCACCATTTAACGATGTATCTCCTATTGAAAAATGGTGGTTTTCCAATGTCATTCGTTAGTTTTCCGGGAAAATTAAAAGCAACCACCAACTGACCATAAAAATTGATTTACAGTAGAAGCTTTACCCAATGTTGCAACTAACTAATGCAAGATTCGAGTCCAAACCTTCCATGAAACCAAATGGCCCGAACAGACCCGCCGAGCCTTCTCCAAGCGGTCAATGCTGGAGGCACTGGCCGTTGGCCTTCTCGAAAGGAATGCAGCAATCACCGGGAAAGAAACAAAAAATCACCGGAGGAGATGCATGCCGTTTCTGCAAACATGGAACATTAAATGAGTACATACTTGGGGTATCTATATATATATGTATAAATATATCTATCTATCTATCTATCTATCGATCTATCTATCTATCTATCTATCTATCTGTCTATCTATCTATCTATCTATCTATCTATCTATCTATTCCATCTACAATATGCAAATCTTTAAGTAAAGTTCAAGTCTGTTGTTAAGAGCTTTTGGAATGAGTGCTTTGGAATTCAACGGGTAAATTCACCCTTTCCAAGTTTCCTTCATGTTCATAACATAGGGGAGATCCAAGGATCCGACTCTAAATCAAACCTTCCAATCATCCCCATTGTTTGCGTGTTTCGCTAACCAACCGCGCCTCATCTTTTCTGGGAAAAACAACATACACATAACCAGCATGTTTCAAGAATCCCTGGAACCAAATCCTACTTGGCAACCTGTTTTTTGTTCCCGTCTATATCTACATTTGACGAGCATATTTCCGCAATTGTTGGGATGAACATTCAAAAAATATGTGGATCCACCACCTAGAAAATGGTAACCAACCACACTTCATTTGTCTTATCAGAGTCCGACACTCCCTAGAAAGCAAAAAAAACACATCACGTGACATAGGTCACACGACTCGATTAAGAATCACTGTTGATGTTTCAGAAATCTGGCTAACCACCTAAAATGTATAAAACCATGATAAACCATGTAAACATTGGGATATTTGCCATATCAACTGCTCAGTAAGCCCTCCCTTTCAAGGGAACCTATATCCCTGAAACCTCTATATCGTCGGGAAAATGGTGGTACGCTTGGGATGGTACCTGAAATATTCAACCCCATTATATACACCTTATATATATATATAGCGGATAATTATTTATTGGGTATATCCCCCTTTAAAGGGCTCCTTGGGGTGGTTAAACAGCTAGGGTACCATCCCAAGGATACCACCATTTTCCCTATGACTAAGAAGATCCGAGCTTTCACAACTCGACCAATTTTGACGGACCAAAAGTGTTCCACCTGGACACAGACTCGTCCAAACGAAGTAAAGTTTCATAGTCTTCCGGTGTGATGTCCCTGAACAACAAATCAAAGACCTGGCAGGCAGATTTCTGTGGGTTCCATTCTGGTGAAGAATCCGGCAGATTTCTGTGGCTGTTGGTCAAGATTCCAGCAGATTTCTGTGGGTTCATTTCGTGGTTTGATTCCCTCTTTGTTTGAAGCAAATTTCATTGAAATTGATGGGTTGTACATGCAAATGCCTTTTTGGGATTTGTGCTGGCTTTGGGGATAATCTGTGTTTGAAGAAGATTACCGAAACGTTGCAAAAACATTGAAGGTGACAGGATGTTTTGGGATAGACAAGTCTATCCCATGCAAAAAAAAGTGGGATTTGTGCTGGGTTTTGGGGTCAACTCCGGTTTTTAAATGTCGATCTTGATATATTGCTTTGGTTCCGGGCTTGTATGCTGCCTATCACCATTTTGATTTTAAATAGAACGAGTAGACTCTGAAATGGAAAGTTTCTACTGGTGCTATTGGTGCAGCCTCGTCTGCCAATGAATCTGGGGGCTTTCAAAAAAGAATTGTTTGAGATATTCAGCCCCGAAAACTAATATTCCCATAGGATCCATCGAAAAGATACGTATATTTACCTCCATGAATGGTTGATGTTCATCATAAATTACCCTCCCTGCAACTAACACGGCCCCTGAAAATTAAGCCATCCCGATAGGAAAAGTAGTATTCCAACCATGCATTTTCGGGTGCTTTTGCTGTCAATTTCAGGGGGGTAGTAGGTAGATGTACCATACAAACATAGATCCCAAGGGCCAGGTACTGGGTAGAAACTTGAGATGAAAATCTGTGTCGATGTTTCATCGAAAAGTTTCCCATTTGGCTCGCCACACATTGTGATTTCTTTTGACTATGCATGAAATGGTTGTGAATCTATCTTAAATCATGGGTATCTACGGAAATCATTTAAAGGATTTAAGGTATATCTAAGTGAAAGTTCAACTAAAATCAGCTCAAACATCATTCAGTCCAGCATTACAGGGACTGAAAGGCCAAAGACAAACAGCTTAGGCCTTTTGCACCAAAAGAAATGAATCATCTTCCAACCATGAATTTGCAGTAGCTATAGTGGTTTAGGGAGGGTCATACTATTTCAGCAAGCTGCAAATTGAAAGAAAAAGGCTCCCCTAATCAAATTATCTTTTGGTGTGCCAGTATCTTGACAGGCACTCTAATTTGATCAAAGACAAATCAATGTTGACGTTTCCAATTTCTTCAAATTGCTTTGCTTTCCCATACCCATGACGAATTCCCATACCCATGACGAATCCATGGTTGCCTGGCATATTTACCTACATTTACCATACAAAAATCAACCCTTCATGGATCGGGAAATCTACCGTTCGTCCCATTTGACTCCCTAGTGGCTTGCGGATTCCGATGGGTTTTTCCATAGCTTCCTGTGGCTCTCCCGTGTCATGTTTTTTTCATAGATAGGAATCTATAGATACAGAGATAGAAAGACTTAAATAGATAGGCAAATTACTTATATAGATTAGATGCATGCATGGATGGATGGATGGATGGATGGATGGATGGATGGATGGATGGATAGATAGAGATAGAGATAGAGATAGAGATAGAGATAGAGATAGAGATAGAGATAGAGATAGAGATAGAGATAGATATCTCTTTCAAAGAAACCACCCTCACAAAACTATAGTCCTGCGACCCATGTCATAGCTTTTTTCTCGGAAAAAGTCTACGCCGGTATTATTTGGGGATAATCTAAAACGAATTGGGATGTAGGAAAAAACACAGTGAATGAGAAATCAACCGCCAAAACAACCTTAGATTTACCTTTTAGGTGGCTGTAAAGAAGTGGCTGAAAAGATTCTCAGAATGGTGACTTGAAATTTTTTTTTACTAATTTTACACCCCGAAAGATTAAGGGCTGGAACCTGAGACTACACCGCGATGAAAAATGAAAATCATCTTCAAATCATCATTCTCAGGCTCTATGTTAATCTTAATGTTAATCTTCAAGGGTGTATCATTCTAGGATGCGAGAAAAAGAAAACAGCAACCTACGGTTGATGGAAGATATCCTGCACCACCTGGGGTGTATAAAACCATGTAAATAATGGGATAAACCACCAACCTCAAGTGGTTATTGTAGCCGGATTTTTGAACCATCAACAGTATCATCTACTTCTGTCTTTTTCCCTCTTCCAGCAATGTTTTTTGTCTTCCAGGGATGAGTAAAGGATTGGACCCACCATCCTCTAATATCACCAACTACCAACCAACCAACAAAGCTCCGATTAAAAAAAACACACCTCCGCACTGGAGAGACCGCAAGCCAAACGAGAGTCGCGATCTTGGAAACCTCGAAACTGTTCGCCAAATGTTCACAACAACAAAAGACATCTGAGCCCTTTTTAAGGTGAGATCTTATCAAGAGTCCAAGGTGGAAAGAAAAGACTCTTTAGTCTTTTTACTCTGAATCATTGATATAATATATAATATATATATATAATATGTTAGTACACATATTCAACAACATGGTTTCTACAAAAAACATATCAAATATTACTGACATCAGAAATTCAGCAATGGAATTTCCCTCTCGGATCCGCCTGAGTTGCGCCCGAAGTTGGATCGATGATAGCCTGGCTGGTCATGAGGATTTCATCGATTTTTGGACGACTAGAAATATGTGGGTAGTTATACTGCGTCGACTTTAAAAATAAAAGCAACAACAAACAAACATGCATGTCACGGTTGAATGAATATGAAAACACATGTATCTATATATATATATATATTATATTTGTATTTGTTTTGAAGTTCTTGGTCATATTTTGTGTTGGTATCACCTAATATCACTGGCTGACACACCGCCAAGTCTTTTTCTTAAATTTCACATGCATTCACATGCTGTGAATGCTAAGGATCTCAGCATTGCCAACAAAATCACCTATTAGCTGAGAATGAGACTCAACGAAACTGTGGTTACATCCTTGAAGTTTAACCGTTGATTCACCTGAGCCACGAAAAATCCTGACCTTCCTTTCCATTATACTGGTTGGTTTATAGGGATCCTTCTAATGGCTTTTTATAATCCCTATATAATTGGGTAGTATAATCCCCTATAGAGCCTAACCAACCAGGGTTTTTTTCATTGCTCAACTGAAAATGGCCCCCTGGAATTTTGGTCCGATCGGTTTTGGACACTATCATTTTTAGGTGAAGCATATTAAACTTTTTTGGGTGTATGAGTTATGAGCACCGACTCTCAACAGCTTCCGAGAAAATTTCTGGAAGCACAAACATAATTTTCACAACACAAAACGATGAGACCCAAACATGAAATAACGACGTATCGAACGTATCGACGGTATCGACGTGAGATGAATCCAACTAATGAGATGATTCTCCAAGTTCACGAGGATTCTCTCAACCCGCCCCCCCCCCATCTGGGTCAAAAGCACCGTAGTTACGCCGCACAGAGAAGTCCTTAGTCCAACTTTTTGGCGTCTCCGAAATCCTTCCAAGTTCTGGGCGTTTCTAGCGTCAGAAGCGGTACAGTAATTGTTGTTCACGTTTATTGGGGGAGAGATCAAAAGGATCCCAGAAAACTCCCCATTTTTAAGGACATTGACAGACAGAGATGTGGCGTTTCCTGCCACCCAAAATACATTTGAGCCACGAAAAGCACCCTCCTACTTTCCATTTCGCTGGTTGGTTAGTAGGGATCCTTCTAATGGATGTATCATAATTCCAATTAAGTGGGTAGCATTTCATCCCCTATATGTCCCAAACAAACAGATTTTTTGTTCAATGCTTATTTCTTTTCAAAAAGAAAACTTTTCAGGTACAAAGCAAAAGAAATGGAAGTGGATCAACACGATGTTTTTCTAATCAAAATAAATGGACGCAAAAGCTGACCAAAAACCTGCGCGTGGGGTCTGGGGTTTTAGGGTGATATCCATGGGAAATGGTAACCGGGTAACCCCAAAAAACGACTGGACCTATGGGGCAGCTGAGTGATTTTCCAGCATCACAAGATTATCCAACATCACACGATTCAATTAAAACTGTATGGGAAAAATGCGAGATCTACGAATAGATAGATCTAAGTGAAGTACTAAAATAATTTGAAAGTGTAAAGAAACATCAACAAAAAATCCCCTAAAAGTAAATAATAATGTTGATGGAAGAAATCCTGCACCACCTGACATATATAAAACCTTGGAAATACTGGGATAAACTACCAACCTCAACTGGTCGGCCGGATTTCTTCCATCAACCAACAGTATTTCCCCATATTAACCTCATCTTATAGTTCGACCTCAGGTTATAAATTAACCCCCCCAGATTTACTAATTCTGGTTGGTGGTTGAACCAACCCATTTGAAAAAATATGCTCGTCAAATTAGAAATCTTCCCCAAGATTTCCGGGTGAAAACTTACCCAAAATATTTGAGTTGCCACCACCAAGCTTTACATGACATTTCATTACATTGGTTGGTTCATAGCAAGTCTTCAGAATAGGGCTATCATAAGCTCTATATAGCTGGGTAGTTGCTATCATAATCTAATCATCCGACCTTACACCCCCAAAAACTAACATGGAACCTAAAAATTATGGTTTTTCATAGGAATTTCCTCTTCTAGGGGTTCATTTTCAAGTTCTATGTTAATCTTCGGGGTGTATTTCATACAAATATTTATAAAGGACCCCTTTCACCGGCTGGATCATGGTGGATCCAAAACTGAGGCTCCCGAACCCGACTGGGACCTGGCGGTTAACAGTTACCAGGTCGTTTGGCATGACTGGTCAAATGGGCATTGTCAGTAAGACTGCGGGTGGTTGTTTCCTCCTCCAAAAAAAACAACAAAACCCTTTGTACAAAAAACGGACATCATGTGACATCACATACCTTTCATGCCAAGCGGTTTTACCATGCACCATGGTGAAAAGAAGTGTTTTTTTGGCACACCGCAGTAACTTCGCTTGCATCCCCAAAGACATCGAAGATTAGCCAAAATCTGAATGATCACCTTCCAGGAAGGGAGCCCCCAAAACGAAGATGTCTGACTGAAAATGACTGTGATGATGAAGAATATTTATAAATATATGTACACCATATAAATATACATATATATATATATAGACATGTGATAAACTATGATAAACTTGAAAAACGGTACACTCCCCAAGTTTAACATGGGACCCAAAATGATGGTATTAGCTATCCAAAAGGAATCTCCTCTTGCAGTGCCATTTTCAGGTTCCATGTTAAACTTTGGGAGGGTACTGTATCTGTTATCTGTATACATGGTTAAAATTGCAGTCAAGTTGAGTACCAGTCGTGCTCTTTTACGAGTTTGGCTAGGATAATTGGCAAATGACTAAACCTTGTCGAGCAAATTGCCATGACTACAGTATGCACTATTACTATGTACCATGTTTACGCTATAGTGGGACTTGTCTACTAAATAGCTTTTACAAGTCTACTCATGTCCAATCATCATCATCATCATCATCATCATCATCATCATCATCATCATCCCTCATCATCATCCCTCATCATCATCATCCATAGTCATTTTATGGCTAGTCAACCACCCACCCTAACGACGTTAATTACCCCCCCCAAGAACTAAGGCCTCATCAAGGCCTCTCTTAACCATTGCTTTCCCTTCACATCTTTGATTTACACCCCCAAAATTTAACATGGAACCTGAAAATAAGTCCCTGGAAAAGGAAAGTCCATTTGGAAACCATTATTTTTAGGTTACATGTTAAAATTCGGGGGTGTATCAACCTAAACACAAGTTGCACATCACCTCATCATCAGTAGGGCACCTCCATATCCCCAGCTGCGCATCGTGTATGGCCTTCACGGCGGGAGAGTCGGATCATCCCAGGACTTGGATATGTGGTGATCGGATCGGATCATCCCCATTTATTTCGGCCATGAAGAAAAGGCCATTTGGAAGGGGAACAACACAACACCCAGATCCTTGGGGGATGTCCCACCGATCACCATGGTTAATAGAAACTTAGTAGTTGAGATGATCCTCCTTTTCGTACCGGGGTGAAGATTGAAAAAACCCACGTTTAAAAGGGACTTATTAAATTATAATTAAAGCAAACATGTGCCAACTTGAGAATTTGTTTGGAATCGTTAGTTGAAACTCCAATCATCTTTGAGTCACACGTGGTTCCAATCCATTGGAACAATTTTGAACAACTGTTTTCACTTGAGATCATATTCCCCCAACTCCCAAAATAGTAACCAACAATATCAACCATGATCTTTAGAAAAAAAAACAGTTTGGAACCAACACCTGTTGCGACAACTAAAGACAACTGACTATCTTTGATACATGGTAAGTTGGATGATTGAAACCCATCTGAACCCATACCTTGCAGTGGGATTTGGATGATTTGTCCGTGTGGCAAAAATTGCCGCCTCCACCCCCCCAAAAAAAATAAGGCCTATTATATATTAGGGGATTATGAAGGGACAATGATGGTTAATAACCCCTTATTTGCTGGCTATCCTTTGGTGGGATATTCTAGGAAAAACCCAAATCCTTTAGAAAAGGATCCCCCTTGGGAATCTCCCAATATGGTAGGAATTATGCCTGACATTTTTGGCTCCAGAACCAATCAGCTACGCCCCCGAGTTCACTAACACAAAAAATGGAAAATCCACCATGAATGAGTCGATGTATTGCCTATTGAAAATGGTGATTTTCCAATGTCGTTCGTTAGTTTTCCGGGGAAAACAACCAGCAACTGACCATTAGTTGATTTACAGTAGAAATGATGTCTCTGCTCGCACTGATCGATGGACTAAACCTGGGAGGACACCGACAAGATCTGCGAATGACAACAATGGGGATGCTGACCATCTACTTCTGGTAACCTTCCCATTGGATCATGGGGGATCTTCGCTCATACAGGAGTTTGACGATTTAGGTGCTCTTTCAAAATCATCTAACTGCATGGTCTACTGGAAGGGGCAGAGGAAACCCTATTGTGAGTTGTTTTGCCAAAAATAATCATTGTTAAGATCACATGCTTTAGTATTTCACCAAAAGTTTCTTCCAGTGTAAAACTATTACAGCCACCTGGAAAACAAGTTGATGTTAATTTCCATCCACTTTACCCCTAAAACCAGCCACAGTTGCCCAAAATAATGGTGCACTGTATTTTCCAGGCAGGATTTTTAGGGAGTAGAAGGAAATCAAAAGGGAAGAACCAACAACATGTCCAGACCAACTCAACCGAAGATGTGCGCAAGAGCTCCAATCCACTCCCCAACTCTGACAAGGATTCTACGTACCCTATACTCCACCGAAAACTAACGGCTGGAACCTGAAAATAACCCCCCTTAGAAAAGGAGAAACCATTTACAAACCCACCCAGGTTTTTGGGGGTTTCCAGCCGTTCAATTGACGTTTTTTTTGTTTTTACTCCCAAAAAATGCTGCCCTTGCAACCCCCCTTTTCAGGTGATTTGCGAGCAACCAACCTTCGCCAAGGGCTGTAGCTGTAGCTGTCGGCCTCAATGGGAAATTCTTTGCTTCAATAGTTAGCTGCAGGATAGCAAAAAAAAATCGAGTCACAAACATCACCAAAAAAACAAACAAAACATGTGACTGTAGCCTCCCAAAATCATTTTCTTCAAGTCTTACATGATCATTAATTCAAAAACCAACAGGAATCTCTTCGCTTTTGGGATGGTGAGTTTCATGTGACCTTTTGAAAGTTTGGAAGGGTGACTAACCCAACCTTTTGGGGATAAAAAAGGTCACGTATTGAATCACCTGGAATAAGTGGTCGGGGCGAGCCCAAGGTTTCTCCCAAACTTCCTTACAGTAAGGGTGGGAAGCTAAGTTTTTCGAACGTGTGTTTGAAAACAACATTTGGAACATTTGTGTTCCAACTTTCAATTCTTTGTGGTGAAATTTCTTGGGGAAGCATTGCTGTTGATTGACTAAGCTTTGAAAGTTGTTTTTGTCAATTCCCTTTCTCCAAAGAGTTGGGGTTTAATGCAATTCCCTTATCCCAAATATATGTACTATTAAAAGTGGAAACAACAATTAAAACACATCTTCCATTTTTCATTGCAATCAAAGTTGCCAGTTTCACTACCAAATTGGGGATGGAAGTTCTTCGTTGTGATTCCAAATGGTTGCTTTTGGCCGGCCTAAAAATCTGGAGTGATGGTAAGATGATGTAACATTTCCAAAAAAATATTCACGAAGGAAATCCCATTCTCAAGAAGGAAAGGAAAGGGTTGTCTTCCAACCACCACTCCTTGGTGGTTGAACCAACCCATTTGAAAAATATGCGATAGTCAAATTGGATCATCTTCCCAAAAAATCGGGGTGAAAAGTCCCAAAAAATCTTTGAGTTGCCACCACCTAGAACCATCATTTACAGTAAGGGTTTTTTGCTGTTACGTTTACAGGGAGGAAAGTCCTTCCCAACCTTTCAGGCACAGCTCGTTGGTAATCACGAGTGACCAACGTTTCAGAAAGAATTGTTCACCATGTTTTTGTTGGTCCAATACCAACCATTTAATGGAGGACATCCGGCGAACCACCTGGGATGTCTGGTAACCCAAAATCAAATGAAATTGGTACAAAGTACCAACATCAATGTGGTTCATTAGCCAAATTTTCAACCATCAACGACAGGGACATGATGGATGACACCTGATATTTTCATAATAAATATATGTATGATATATACATATAATTAATTATATAACTGTATATGTTTTCTCATCACAGATTTTGACCCTGTTCTAACATACAGCCTCGCACCCGTCATTCCACACCGGGATTCCACACCCGCACCAGCAAGTGAGCACTCATTTGAGGTCCTGGTCACTGCAACGATGAGGCCCAGGCACAGGCAAAACCATGTGAGCCACGAAAAAAAACCCTTACTACTTTCCATTGAATCCTGGTTGATTCATAGGGATCCTTATATTGGTTTATTATAACCCCTGCTATAACTGGGTAGTATAATGCCCTATATACCCTAACCAACCAGGTTTTTTTTCATTGCTCATGTGACCCCAAAGAAAACAAGAATAGTAATTACTGTGGATGGAAGAAATCTTGCACCACCTGGGATGTATAAATCCCTGTAAATAATGTGAGATTTACCCTATCAACTGTGGTGCAGGATTTTTATCCATCAACAGTATGTTTACCATTCCACCCTTACTTGCCATGAATAAAACCACATGACACACGTGAATATTGCAAACATCACATTGAAAAGAATACCTGGTCATTCTTGATTTCATCTGCTTGGGTAGTTCTCACACCTTCCTTCTTCCTGGCAAGATACGTAATACAGGGCTTCTTGGTTCCCCAGTCATCGCTTGTGAGCGAACGTGAACGCGTGAATGCAGCGCAACCCTTCTGATGACAAGCTCAAGACCACCTTTAAGAACCTTGTCGTCATATCTTAGCTGGTTGGTGGTTGAACCAACCCACCTGAAACCTATTAGTCAAATTGGGTTCATCTTCCCCAAATAGGGGTGATAATAAAACATATTTGAAACCACCACCCAGTTAGTGTTTTTCACTGATTCAAACTGACCATCCCTGATTCATTCCGGATCCAAAATGGACGAACAGTCCGGTGTTTGTTTCCCTATCGTTTAAGGTTGATTTCATTGGTAAATGTAGGTAAACTTACCAGGCAAGCATGGATTGTATGGGTGATGTAACTCACCCTCAAAACCCCACCCCCCGCGGAAACCCCACCTTCATGTCGGCCCCAACTGGGAGACCAAGAGGACAGGACCTGTGGCGACCTCAGCGAGAAAATCTATGACCTTACCGGAAGCACCATGTTGTCAAGGCAAGGAATATATTCATGCCCAAGGCATCATGGCCGGAAATTTTTTGATGCTTACTGCTCTGAAGATGACTTTTTCAAGGCGAAGATGACCTTCTTTGGACGCCTTGGTTGCTTCCATTTGCAGATGGAAAACAACATGGCGCCTTGGTCAAACATCTACCAGACTCTTCATGGAATATGACCAACACTGGTTCTTTGGAACCTGTTTCTTGAAGATCCTCGACCCAGCGGGGTCACTAAAATTAACAAAGCCTACAAAAGCCTTGGTTGATGTTTATGGTAAATTAGTAAATAAATATACCAGGCAACCATGGATCCGTCATGGGTGTCACTATTTCCCCTTCCCAAGCTGAGCCAAAATACATTGCCATTGTAGGCGCCGCCACACGCTGCCATCTCCAAGCTCTTGAGCTGTTTCTGTCAGTCGGTTTCGGCGGCTTGTGGGCAGTCCCAGCTGAAAGTCTCCGTCTTTCTAAGCGCAATCTACGGGTTATGATAACGATCATCCTCAGGGTGCAATAAAAAGGAAACATCAACCTTAAAAGCATACAAACATTAAAAAATATCAGTCTCGCAGTCACACATATGTAATTATATATGTATTCCCCTATTGTACCGTTTTCACACATGAGCAAATGTTACGTAAACTATACATGTCTCGGTTCCACTCATGATGCGACGACAGCACTCCCCCAACCGTTGCTTGAAAACCCAACCAAAACGGCCTCATAGGAACCCAAGCCACCAGGCCCTCTCCAAGACAGGCGAGGTACAACCTACCAACGACGGTCACGACGGTCAATCTTTTCAGATTTTCAATTGTACAAAGTGGGCCCCTACATACCTGTTACAAGTATAGGGGTCCATAACTCCATTTATAGGGGTTAATAACGGAAAAAAAAACAGTTACCAATTAAATTTATGTTCGGCCATTTTTAGTGGCCCCACACCTCCACGTTTATACCTCGTTGTGCCTCCTTTACGAAATTCATCATCTCTGTATGGCATGTTTATGCGAATCAACACAGTGACCTCCCAGTGACACCACTGCAGCACAGTGCCTGCCCTGAGTGCCCCATTGAAGTTGCTTCCTGCGTGCACTGTCCACAGGTCTGCTGTTTGGGACATCTGGAAGACTGGAAAGCATCTTAAGAAAGCAAAAACATGGGTGTTTCCTGAAATGGTGGGTTTTCCCCCGAAATCATCCCATTGAAAAATAGGGTTTTCCATTACGGTATTTTCACCATCCATTTTGGGGTTTTCCCCCCAATTTTAGGAAACCCCCCACATGGAAGAAAAAGTCTCATGTCGAATGTTATTGTTTTCTATCATCTAATCTTGACTCTCCTCAACTTGGATTTGCAACTCTTCGATGCTGATGGAAAGCGGGTGAACCAAACGTATTCTCCCAAATGGTGGGATTTGATGGTGATGAATCCCATGGGATCCCAATCCGTAAAAAAAATCCCCTGAAAAACAAATGCCAGCATAGCAATGGAAAATCTACCATGTTGATGGTGCCCATTCACCAGGAAATATAAGTCCGACAAATCGGGATTTTCTATTGCTATATGTACCCTCTGGTAAACTAATATAGCAATGGAATATCACCATGTTCAATAGGACATTTACATCTTCAAAGGGTTCATCTTTCCATTGCCATGGTAGTTTACACTCCTAAACTACCTTCTGGACGTTGCACCCATCTGAGCCACGAAAAAAACCCTCCTACTTTCCATTGTACTGGTTGTTTCATAGGGATCCTGGGATCCTTATAATGGTTCATTATAATCCCTTTGTACCTGGGTGGTATTTCATCCCCTATATAACCCAACCAACCAGGGTCTTTTTTCCATTGCTCATCTGTACTTTCCACCCTGACTCTGGCATTGTCAGTCCTTCCCGGATCCCAATGAAGGCTGAAGTGTCGACATCCTTGAAGGTCATTGCCTTAGGATGTTGCGAAACGAGGAAAGACAAAGACACCCATCTGGAGTTTCGGGTCTGTTTTTTTTGGTGTGCGTTTTGTTTGTCTGTTTGTCTGTCTGTTTGTTTGGCTTTGTTTGGTTTTTTGTTTGGTTTGCTTGGTTTTGTTTGTTTTTGTTTGTTTTGATTTGTTTGTAGCAATCTAATCAACAAACCTTTTGGAGCATATCCCCTAGGATATTCTGAGGGAGATCTTCTATGACAGGGTGGCTTTCCTCCAAAGTTTTCGGTGGTTGCTGAGGCCCAGCGGGTCACATGTTGCCCGACCACCACATACCTGTCAGCGGCAACGGCTGGAGCGTTGAAATGAATGCCTCTTTCATAGATGTTGGAACCTCTTTGTTCCAGAAATCTTTTCGGCTCAAGTGGGAAGATGAGTTTTCCGAGATAATTTTTGTATTTCATCTATTTTCAGCTGGTAATTGATTTTGCTCAATAGACATCTCACTGACATTTCCATGACGCAGGCCGCTAGATTCTGTTGGTCCTGTGGACACAGTGACCCACAGCTGTGTCTTAAAATGACTGATGCATGTCGGAAATGGTTTCGAATAAACACTTGACATCCAATGTGACATCGGAAGCTACTGAAGCAATGCCTAGTTTACCAAAAAGTATACTGTTTGGAACTCTCAGTCATGCACTGCGTCATGTCAACAACCAATAATCTAACATGCACTAGCATGAATGAGCCATAGAAGCAAGCTCAACAAGGATGTTCGCTGAACTTAATAAGAAGCTAGCAAACAAATCAAGTGTCCATAGCATATGCCTTCTTACCAGCAAAGGACTCGCAGCTCATTCAAAGCTATCCCCGTTCACTTGACCACCTTGATCAACTCTGTAATCTCAAAACAACATGACAACCATGTTTCCCTTATCTTTAACCTTCTCTCAACACGGATGCCGGATGACCCATTATCCCCAGGTGCCTCTCACCAGGACAATCCATATTCATCCATGTACCCTGAATCGCCTTCCGAAGGGCCCCCGTGGCGTTTGGGAGGGATGACGACGTTGTTGTTGTTGTTGTTGTTGTTGTTGTTGTTGCTGTTGTTGTTGTTGCTGAGTTCATATAATCATCAGGAAATGTAAAATGGTTGGAGATGGTTGGGAATTGAAGTAATTATATCAGCATGATAGTATGCGGCCTTTAGGATCAGCTTTAACTAACCAAAGGGACATTAGGATTCAGCCGCACCCAAATAAATCTCACTAGCAAAGGAGTTGAAAAGGAAGTGCGGGGCATGTTTTCACTTTTGTATAACTAACCAATTGAACACAATCCGAATATTAGGTTCCGTATGAATGGCCGATACTCGACTTGTTCATAAGCATTTGGAGTTATAACAAGCTGGAAGTGTGAGAAATGTGTGAATCAATCCTGCTATACAAAATGAGATCTTCCTACAGTTTTATAATATATATAATTATAATTATATATGTATACATGTAGATATATATATCGGCATTCTGGGTACTTCAGGGATTGAAACGTTCCATGGGTGATGCACGGATGCAGTGGCAGAATCCTTATAATTGGCTTATTACAATCCCCATATAACATCATATAACTGGGTATTGGGTAGTATAATCCCCTATACAACCTAAACAACCATGGTCTTTTCCATTGCTCACTTGTAATGGCAACTCCAAATCCAGAAACCCCACGTCTCTCAATTAAGACATACGAATGTACAGTGTGTACACTGTACACTGTATCCCCCCCCAAAAAAATACTATATACATCATCCTCAACCCCTCAACCTCAAATTTCACTCATCTTTTAATCAAACCCCAACTCCATCCCCCCCCACCCACCGGTTGACCAAAAAAAAACCACCCGAAAATCCATCGCCCCAAGTTCAACCGGTTCAACCGGTTCATCGGTCCTTCATCATACGGCTTCGCTCCATCTCCGGGGTACCAAAAGACAACGCCGACTGCACACAGGTCATCTCAGGTTGTTTCCCTCCCCCCAAAAAAAATGTCCGTCGTGTTATGGAAAAAAAATAACGGGTCCAGCTTTAAGGAAATGAATCATCTGAACCAACCAAATCCATTTTTGCAGGTGATTTTGCCAAATTAGTTTTCCAGGAAGTATTCTTGTCTATATACATGTATAAGGGGGGAGGAAACTTGTTTTTCTGTTCAAGTTTTTTGAAGAAACGCCAACCGGGAACCAAGTTCGTTCTTCCCCGAACCTGATGAAAAACATGTAACACATGGAAGACATCCAGCAATCTCATGGTCTCGGTCTATTTGAAAGGTAACCAGATCCCTGAAAACTAACATGTCCCCTAAAGAGGGACAATTTCAATACAAGTAGGAAATACATCTGAACCAACCATGGATTTTCCAATGGACATTCGTTTGTCTTCCGGGGTGTACTGTTTGGAGGTACACCAATTTTTCACTTAACATGGAAACTAAGGGCTGGAACCTGATTTCCGCACCCCTTCGAAAAGGAAGATCGTCTGAATCAAACCTCCATTTTTGGGTTCAAAATGTTACTAGTTGGTGGTTTCAACCCATTTGAAAAATATTAGTCAAATTGGAGCATTTTCCCAAATGGGGATGAAAATAAAAAATATTTGAAACCACCGCCTAGGTTAGTTTTCAAGAGGGAACCAGTATTAGGCTTAATTTGGACTACCACTTGCCATGAATTTCTTCCATGATTCTGCCGTCCGGCCTCACACGGCGCGACTGTCGGGGTCGGTCCACGCCAAATGGTGACCATTGAAGCCTGCCATGGCGCATTGCGCTTGGACGGTGTTTCCTGGAAGTAGCATCATTACCCATAGGATCCATGTATGGTATATTTACCTACATTTCCCATAGAAATCAACCAAATGTAGGTAAATATACCATACATGGATGGTATGGGGTATTGTGTCTTATCTTAATTTTTCATCATGATCATTAATCATCATGATAACATAGTTTCTCTTTGTGTCTGTGCAAACGTCTATAGACTCCAGTGCCTTCGGCCCCTCTTGGTACTTTATTTTCGGGACAGTCTGAGATCAATAAATTCGGATCTACCACCCACCCAGTAACAGTTCAGCACGACGATGACATTGACACTTTTAGTAGGGAATCCTAATTTAGACCTTTACAGTATTTGCCACTGGCCAACCAATATGTCAGGGTCAGGGTTTCTGAGGAGGGTTTTACGTTATCGGGGCGTCTCCGTTGACCAGCCATGAAAAATGTTGACCAGCCTCCGGCACCATTCACGTGGGCCTTTGATGGACGGAACCAGCTGAACCTGAGAGGGCTCCGAAGTTCGATGGGCGATATCAAAACACTGCAAAGGAATGTCACTCAGAGGTGGTGGATTCAACTATCCTCCCTGAAACTCACAGCTCACACCTGAAAATGGATGGTTGGAAGACGATCCTTTCCTTTTGGGGTGTGGCCTTTTTTTCAGGTGCGAGCCTAGCTGTTAGTTTCAGGGAGGGTAATGGTAAATTGGTGGTTTGGGTCCCGGTGGTTTGGGATTCGAATCGGGGTACTCCTCAGTAACCATCTCTTTCAGAAAGGGGATCCTAGGAATCCAAACAACCAGTTAACCATTAGCTGTTGGTTTCAATTCATCTGAAAAATATATTAGTCAAGTTGGATCATTTCCCCAAGTAGGGTAAAAATCACATTTTTTTGGTGAGTACATCTGCCCCCCCAAACAAAAACGGAATGAACATAAAGACATGTCCATGTTTGAAACAAAAAAGCACAGTCTTTTCATTCTCCAAGACTCATGGACTCATGGTTTTAGTGGAATCTAGGCTTCCAAACAACGACAACAGTCTCCCTGCAGTATCAACCCTGGAGTAGTAAACCCTGTCCATTCAAGTGTCATTAAGGGGAGTCCAATGAAACCATGGAGCGGGGATAGGGGGTGGTGAGTGAGATCCCCTGTGCATTCTCTCAGAAAAGAGCCCTTTATAGAGATTGACACGAGTTCATTGCACAAAGAATATCAAAGAACCACGAAAACAGGCACTGATTATTGAATATCATCCATCACAATCACCCAAAGAATACCAAAGATGATCAAAGAACAGCAACAAAATACTGATTTGTCCACCAAAAATGCCCCAACAGCATATACCCTCTCACCCCCCCAACCCTGCCTTTACCTCCGGAATTGTTGGTTGCACGAAACCAACCCGCAGCACTCCGCGGCAAAAAACGCTGGGGTGATTCGAGCCGAGCCAAGTTGGGTTGACAAGTTGAGACATGGAACCAGGGGAGCCAGCAAGGACCTCAATTTTTGAAGGTCAACATCCTCAAAACACAGCCGTTTTAAACAATCAAAAACAAGGGTCATTGTCATTTTGGGATTCTAGGTAGAAAAAAACATATATATATATATATATGTATAGAAAGAGAGAGAGATAATTTTTTACAATTAATTTTCATAATTGTATCCTTTCTTGGGAGGTCAAACATATTGGATTATGATGATTGGATCTACCCCCCACCTAGTTGGCCAGTGGCAATGTAAAGCTTTAGCCTTGGCATCCCCAACTAAGAATGTCTTTTGTGAACCTTGGTGGTGACGACCTGCATACGGTGGGGGGGAAGTTTCCAATATATAACTATATGATTCATAACTGGTTGGTGGTTTCAACCCATCTGAAAAATATTAGTCAAAATGGGAATCTTCCCCCCTATAGGGGTGAAAATAAAAAATATTTGAAACCACCACCTAGATAATAATTACTGTATCCACTTTGGGGAGGTCAACCATACCTAACTCTGTTTGCGAATATTGGTGACATTCCTAAGTGTACTTTTAAGACCCTGTTGTCGCCTTTGACCTAGAGTTGCAATCTTGGTGCCTCAATATTGTCTCATTCGACATTAAGAGATGTATTAAGATGATATTAAGAGCAACTGTCTTTGACCCAACGATTTGTCTAATGTACCAATTTACGACACTTACCTGTTTATATACATCATTTTGCAATTGTATAACTTCATCAGCAGAACGAGTCCTCAGCCCAAAATGACTTTCTTCCCCGGTTGAGAAAAGCATTTGGACAACTTTTTTTGACTCATCGGCACCTTCCACACCTTTCCGCTTGGAGAGGGTTTCCAGGAAAGGTTTTCTGCTAAAATGGAAGCGCAAGTTCCCCCAACAAGTTCTTTAATAAAGTTTCGTCCGAAAATAACGGGACAAACGATTGAAACCACCACTTCAACGAGAAAAAACGAGTGTTTATTTTATACCATCAACTTTGGAGGTGTTTATTTTTGTTGAAAAATGGTTGAATGAATTTCTGGTTGGTGGTTGAACCACCCCATTTGAAAAATCTTTGTCAAATTGGATCATCTCCCCAGGTAGGGGTGAAAAACAAAAAGTGTTTGAAACCACCACCTAGATTTCTTGAAGCTTGACTTGTTCTACAAGAACTTGCAGGGATTGGCCCCTTCGAAGAAGTTTGTACATCGCCTTCGTCGCCGTTATAGCGAATTGGCGCTGGTCAGTCAGGGCACTGCCAAGCGCAGGTGCCCTGCGAACCGTCCTGGGGGCGGTTGAAAAGGAAGAGGCTGGTCCAGCAGGCAGCAGCAATTGAACATGAAAGGGTAGAATAAGTC
Organism: Breviolum minutum Mf 1.05b.01; assembly: GCA_000507305.1. Classification (NCBI taxonomy): domain Eukaryota; class Dinophyceae; order Suessiales; family Symbiodiniaceae; genus Breviolum; species Breviolum minutum. The sequence goes on from DF240437.1 coordinate 21,523, forward strand.
AAGCTTCAAGAAATCTAGGTGGTGGAATAAATGTTTTTGGAATATATTATATGAGGATCATACAAATGGCCAAATAATTCAAGTCCAGTTGCGATATGTCAGTGCAATAATGAAATATGTTGTGCAAATACTGATGCAACTAGATATGATGTCTACAATCAGTCTATATAAACAAATAAGTTGTTTATTTCTGTCCCATGAATCCATCTTTATACCTCAAAAATGTCAATCTTTTCAAAACTTTTGTCCAACTCCATCCATCCTACCTAACCCATAGGATCCATGTATGGTATATTTACCTATACATGTACCATATCTTACCATAAACATCAACTGGGTAATTGTAGGTAAATACACTACGGATCCGATGGGTAAGGTACAAATCAACCATTAACCATCCCTGAAACCAACAAAAAAAACACAACGACCAACGACAGAAACCCCCCAAACTGCCCCCCTTTCCCCCCCTCCCGAACTTGGATCCTTGGATCCATGTCTCTGTGACGATGTGATTGAGAGACAATCTCATCGCTTCTTGGGCTTAAAACCTCGGGTTGTTTTGATTTGTTGATCTTTTGAATATTGAATGGTTTGGTGGTTGGTGGTTTCAACCCATCTGAAACATAGTACTGTAGTCAAAATGGGTTCATCTTTCCCAATTAAATAGGGGTGGCAAAAATCTCAAAAAAATGCTTGAGTTGCCACAAGGTGGGCCCCAAGTAAGTTATAAGTGGAGTTATACCTCCTATGATTACGTAGGGTTATAACCCCAGTTACCCATTTATAAGGCAATTTATGGAGGTTATAACCCTAGTTATAACTAGTAGGGGCCCTCCTTGCAGCACCTAGTTGAGGTTGATCAGTGGATCTCCATTCTGGTGGGGTGGAAGGAGGAAACCTGGGTCACTTCGTTTCAGTTAGGCGCCTTGGTTGGGGAACCTGTTTAAAAAGAGAGATGTGTCATCCCTAAAACCTCATGGGATTCTCAAGTCACTGGTGGTTTGTAGATCAAAAAACAACCTGCGAAAACAGAGTCAAACCCTGTAACGACTCTCTTTTGGAGGGTTCTATAGCTGATTCTTGGGGCAGGATCAAATTTCAACATGATTTGATGATAGTTGATCCTAGTTGGGTAAATAGAAAACCTTGCAATGGCTTATGAAACAATCGCCGTATGTATATACATATATATAATTGGGTAGTTTTTGATCGCATTTAACTATTTTGGGTCCTGCCCAGTGTTAACCAATGGATCATGAATGATTCTAAATGGCAAAGTCAAATCAAAAAAAAGTTTGTTGAGATTCCTGGCATTAAAAAGGGGAGTATAGATTTCTGCTTGTGTTGATGCACAAAATGGTCAACTGCAGAAGGCATGGTCAACAAAATCAATTTTGGACCGGCCGCTGCCGTAGTAATGTCTGAGAATCCTCTGCCAAAACACTTCGCTTCCTCTGTAGATTTCCCCGTTTATGGAAAAAGATTTGGAAAGTCACAAATTTAAGGCATGTTGATACAAGATTTAAAAGTTTCTGTATGTAGATAATGTGATATTAACACTCTCTGGAAAAGATCGCATTTTAGTTTGTGGCCTATGATACTACATGATTCCAACCATATCATGGAGGGGTATCTAATGATGGACCGTTTAAAGAAATATGTGTATATATACATAACATTAACATAGTTGGATTTGGAGGCAATTATTGAATCCTCAAATTAGCACAAATGCCAACATCACATAACCCTTGTTTTCCTGTTCTTTTACGATAATTCCTAAACCTGATCTGTTGTAAACAGGATTCCCTTATTTTTCACCACCATTTGGGGGAATTCCCAACCTGCCGTTTCTACAGGTCGTGTTTTTTGTTGCATGTTTAGCTCCTGATGTTTTTATTGAACTGGACTCAACACCGACCCAAAGAAGCCCAAAAAGTGGGAATTCAAAATTTACTACTCCCCCAAAGGGCCCCAAAGTTAAAAAAAAACAAATGGTAAGTTTTCTTGAGGGGAGCGTGACCCCCCTTTTTGGGGGGGCTGTGTTTTGATATCTTTTGGGCTAGCCTTGTCTCTTTACCCACCAAAATCAAAACAAGATACTTCCCTGAAAACTAACGGCTTTTGCACCTAAAAATGATGATTTCCAAATTCGGATAACTTCCAACATTTCACCACTTTTTAGGTGCAAAGCCGTCAGTTTTAGGGGGAGTACTTGGAGGATCATCCCAGTTAGTACGTCATTAATTACCATGGTCAATCCCTAAGGATCGGGTTGTGGGACCCCCTTCCTTTAGGGCCAAATTTTTCGATGGCTTATAAATGAGGGTTACAAACTAATTACTACCCATCGCTAAACTAACATGGCAATGGAAATCCCCATTTTATGTAGGAAATCCATCTTCCAATGGTCCATTTCCTATTGCTATGTTGGATTACCGGAGTGTAACCGGATCATCCCTGGGATGATCCTCCAAGTAACACACGTTGGGATTCCCGACCCCTGAAGTTGTTGGAGTTCGGATTGACCCTTCGACCATAACCCACCTGACCGAGCAAACAAGGCTGGTTTCTTTTTAGGCTTTTGTGGTTGGGTACCTGCCTAAATCACCGCAGGTAAAAAACACAATCTACCTATATATATATATATATATATATGATGGCGGCCTCCGGCCACCCACGTCCCCCCC
>DF240437.1:24269-34645 GCA_000507305.1 Breviolum minutum Mf 1.05b.01
GGGGAACCAGAGGGGGCTGGATCATATATAGGCAAAATTCCACAAGAAAAAAACAAACTATATATCATATGCGTGGATATATATATATATATAATATTTTGAAAGAGGGGGTTCCATGGGTGAAACTGAGAGTAAAAACCACCCATGGTAACCACCACTTCACTACTATTGATGAATTGATTTGATCAACTACCCGAAGAAACATGTTGCATTAGGGATGAATCATATGTTCAAGGACGAAATATGTCTGGTTGAAACATTTTGCAACCCTGTTTTTTATCTCCTCATAAGCATTGTTTGCAGTGAGATTGGGTGAGATCAGTTAGAATAGTTAGATACATAGTATGTCTTCGTCCAATAGCCACATGGTATCGACATAGCGCCAAAACGCACCTGTTAAACTGTTAAATCTGGGCCCGTCGTCGACCCATGTTTCACTCCAGATCTATTGCTGCATTCTTTTAAAAAAACACATGTTTCGAACATGTTCGCTGAAAAAGTGCATGTCCATCCAACGGGGGTGAGAGTTGCCCATCCAACCCAACCTGCATCCGTGGTCCTCCTCCAGAGGTCATGATGGTCTTCCCTGAGATGGATCCATGAATTTTGGGTGATACACCACGCAACATCATCTAAGAATATCTAAGATACCGAAGTGGTCATTAAATGGGACCCATTTTTTTGGGGGGGATGAAACTATGAAAATCTATGGTAATTTTTCGGGAGTGGGATCAATATATTATATGGTATATCCACCTACATTTACCATTAAAAACCACCAAGTATTTATGTAAATAAATATACAATCGTCCCATTGATCCAAAGGGTAAGTAACAAACGTGACTAATGTCATGAGAATGGCGTGGCCAGGGTCTGTCAGTCACCCCGTGAAGCGGCAACTTTTGTGGTACGTACTCGTAGCTACCGGTTGTGTGGTACAACCAAACAGGGTTTAAGGAGCCATCCTTTTCATGAAACAAAGAAGATTATATATGTTTCAATGGAAATACCCGTCGACATGAAATCAGAATCATGATGCCCTTGTATTATTGTAGACAGCATTTGATCATATTTGATCATCATACATTTGAGACCTTTGAAGAAAGACATAGGAACAACATCATTCAAATAACTCAGCAAAGAACAACATTACCCAAATTTCAGTCTCTAAATTGATCCCACCGGATTCCACTTTGATCATCTGACCGTTTTGGGGATTTTTTTCGCTTGAATCTCCAGTTATGCTCCTTTCACCCACGACTCCACCGACGTGGACCCGCCTGTGTTGGTGGTGCTTCGCTGGTACCAACCCCTGGCCTCAGGTTTGGATTGACATCAAGTAATAACTATATACCCTCCCTGAAACTAACAGCAAACGCCCCTGCAAATGGGGGCCCCCTGGAAAAGGAGATTCCTATTCAAAACCACCATTTTTAGGTGCGAGCTGTTAGTTTCAGGGAGTGTAGTTGGTGTATTTTTTCCCACCCATCTCCAACAAAATGCTCCTCAAAAATGGATCTTGTCCTTTTGGGGGAATAAAAATAATAAATATATTTGAAACCACCACGCAAATAAGTAGAGAAGTTTCGTTCAACAAAAAAATTGAGGATGGGCTCCTCTTCCATACCCAAACTTTAGTCAAGCCTTCTCATCTATATAAGCTAGGTGGCACCTTCAACTATCATATGTTAACTGTCAATAGTATCCTCTACCAAACCCTTCTGCCGATACAACATTATAAATCGCGTGACTTCACCATACCCAAGGGTTTTAACACACCCAACGAAAAACATCTGCCTGTGCCATGATATCATGGTCAATGCTCATATGTTGTCATTCACCAGGCTGAATAATAAACAAACATGTTCAATCGAGCCACCAAAAAAACGGCCTTGCTTTCCATTATACTGCTTGTTTAAAAGGGATCCTTATAATGGTTTATCATAATCCCACCATAACTGTGTAGCATTTCATCCCCAACAAATCCCCTAAACAACTAGGGGCCTTTTTTAATTGCTCAATTAGCTTCCTTTGTTCTCCACCATGTTTTCCGGGAGCGCCGCTCTTTTCGCCGACAATTTCCCGGTTGCCAAGCCGAGTCTCTGCATTGTCTTGGTTGAAAGGATCACGGAGTTGTCGTTCCTGCATGGTTTTTAAGGGCAGTCAACCGTGAGAAATGTGCATCATTCCTGGTTGGTGGTTTCAACCCACTTGTTAGTCCAATTGGATCATTTCCCCAAGTAGGGGTGGAAGTAAAATATATTTAAGTTGCCACCACCCACATTCCCTACCCAAGATCTGCTTAGAAACCTGGGGGGTGCTCCTGAGTTCAGTATGGACCGAATGTATTTTAGTTACGTCACAGCCCTTTAGTTCCCTTCCAAGCAGCAGCTAGCCACTGGCTCTAAATTTTGTTACCAGAAAAAAAACAGACTTGGATGATATTGATAGATTTGCTTTACAACACCCATACCATCTATGTATGGCATATTTACCTACATTTGGTTGACTTTTATGGTGAATGTAGGTAAATATACCATACATGGATGCTGTGGGACATATAATCTCATCAAATTGTGTGAAGATTCATACTTTTGAGCCGTACCGCCTCATACCACCATTACTCATAGGAATCCTTCAAGATAAACAAACTTGGAGGTGATCACAAAAAAGGTAGCGTGGATGGTTCAATAAGAATTTGATACTCATGTCAATATCTGAAAAAAAAACATATGCAAGAATCCAATAGAATCCTTGAAAAAACATATCTGGTGCTGAATCACTCTTGCCCCACCAAACAACACATTAGTGTAATCAAAAACACAAGTCTCTCTGCGTCTCTTTGCAACATAGTGGCTCACAACCAATAAGATTGTCACATTTATGGCTCAGGGATCATCCCAAAACGATCATAATATAACCTTGGAGACGACCAACAAATCATTAAATCACATGGGATCCGTTTCGGGTGTAACAAAAGTTGAGGGATATTTTCGGGGAAGATTTTCCGGATACCCTCCGTGAAACTAACATAGCCCCTGAAAATGTTGGTTTCCAATAGGAATCTCCTTTTCCAGGTGTCTATTTTCAGGGGCTATGTTAGTTTCAGGGAGGGTAGGATCATATGACTGATCCTCGGGTGTCATGATGTCATGAGGGGTCCTTCTCATGGACCTTTTCGGCATGTCGCAACTCACGATCCCTGCCACCAATCCTGATCTCGTCCTGCCAAAACGGAGGGAAAACCCATAGGAAACTCCAAGAAATAGTGGATGTGGGCGGGGATGTTTTTTTTAAATATCCATGCTGATATTCTATGAAATCTGAAAGTACTCAAGATTTCATAAATAAAAAAGGGAGCAACACAATATCAGCCTTTAATCGTTGAAAGTGCTCATGGTCTCCTTGAAAGTCGATACCTCAACCATTGAGTGGTTCAAGTGTGAAAAAAAAAAACAACTTCCGATCCACTGGATACCCCACAAGACCCATGGTTTTTGCTTGGTCACTGTGCGATTCGGAACGCCTTTTTGTTCATGCTTCTTTGGGATCGGAAGCTACCATATTCTGGCTGCTTCCTCATGCATTTCACTCAAGCCTGGCTTTACATGCAAACTTGGACAATACCAAATAAACGACGAACAGAAACTCAACGACTTCCAGGATAGCCAGCGCCAGGACCTCATTTTTTTTGAGGTTGGCGATCGCACCAATATCTCTGAATGGACTGTTTGTTGACGCCAACGTTTCCAGTCAATTATTTCCATCCCGTTGTTTTTCTTGATTCAGGACCAGCTAAGAACACTCACAGGAAATCAAACCTCTCCAGTAAATTTTGGCTTGAGCTCTTGTAATTTTGAGACGCCCCTAGTGTATATTTGCCCACTCCCAGCTTCCAGCATGTTGTGATCCAAGGATGCTGAGGTCTTAACTGGTCAGCCTTGGATATGGACCTGTCAACAGCCATCAGTTTTTTTTCCGCATAAATCTTGGCAGCCACGTATGAAACTCACACTATGTATCGATATGTACAAATCATATTGTCCAGAAATATCCAGGAACGTCCATATGCATAGAACATGGTATAAAGACTCGGTGCAGTGAAGAAAGACATATATACATATTACTTACAAATATCAAGTGTCATAGATCAAATCTATCTTGGACATATATAACCTACAAAAAGTAATACATTCTCATTATTCTATTCCTACTCTGTAACAGTAGGTATTACTATCAGTCGTAGTTAAATAGACGTGTTTTTGTTCAATTTTGTTTCGTTTTTCATTCGATCGGATCCCATAATGATCAACCTATAGTATTTTTTTTCACACCTACCATCAAAATCAACCATTCATGTAGGTAAATTCATACCAGGCAACCATTGATACGTCATGGTAATGACAATCTTCCGAAAAATCAGTTCCATACCTGGAGTCCTTCCCGAAAAAAAACACAAAAAACACTGGGTCAAGCAGTGGAAATCGTGAAGGTTTTTGTTTAGGTTTCCTTTCATAAAAATGAATACCCTTGACAGGGAACTAACATGTCCCACCTTAGAAAAAAGAAAATCATCTTCAAAAGTACGTTTGGTAGGTGATATGTTAGTTCCCTGGAGGGTAGATTATTTTACCCACTGGTAAACTAACAAATGGACGTAGCCATTGAAAATCCCTTGTTTTCCCTGGTAAATACCATCAATCAAAAGTCAGTGGATTTTCTATGGCTATGTGAGTGTACCCACTTGGTTCCCAGGTGGTTCATCAACACTACCCCCAACGGAAACAAAGGGTTTAATAAGGAAATTCTTGGGACAATTGGTGGCTAATAACCCTAACCCCTTAATAAGCTATCTGGTTGGTGGTTTCAACCCCTTTGAAAGATATGCTCGTCACGTTGGATCATCTCCCCAATTTTCGGGGGTGAAAATTAAAAGACATATTTGAGTTGCCACCACCCAGTACTATGATTAATTCCTAAACCTGAACTAAGAAAAAACAATTTAGGGGGAGTTCCGTAACTTTTTCACCACCATTTGGGGGAATTCCCTTAACCGTAGACCCCTGAAATAAGCTATGATTTCCATAGCCCCAAATCCCGCTGCGGCCTTTGGGTCCAAGACTTCTCCCCGCCGAGTTGGCGCGGCGCGCCGCCCGTTTTTGGACACGCAACTCGGTGCCTGACTGAGGCGGAGGCCATGCTGGCCATGTGACGGGCCGAGGCATAGAGGCCCATGACTGAGATATCCCATACCCATCCATGGGAATGGTAGATTTACCTATACATTTATTTTGGCGAGGTTATAGCGATCAACGTTCAGCCTTGTTGGACTTTGACACCATGCAACCCTGGAACGAAGTCACTCTTCAGGTAACGGGGTGTGTGGTGACTTCCAAGACCTACATGAATGGTTGCTTTTTATGGTTGATTTGTATGGTAAAATATACCAGGCAGGCAGTCCCATGGATGCTATGGGGTATGGTTTGATGTGGATCTACAAGATAGGCGTCACCAGTTAGAAGTTTAGTTGTCTAACCCCAGCTACAAATTTATTTTCGGCCATTTAGATGGGTTGTAACTTATAACCCTAATTATACCCCTCTCCCAGTAACAGTCACCAGCAGGATCACATTACACATTTTTAGTCTCAGGAATCCCAAATTATAAACCTTCATTTCCCACTGTCACTGGGAGAGGGGGCCACACCTAAGATGTTCATTGTGTAACTGTCTGGACTGCTTCAATGGAGGTATTCTTCAAAAAAGAGAGCCAAAAATGACAACCAACATAACCCCACAGAATCCCCAACATAAACCCATGGTAAACCCATGCAAATCCCAATTCATCCTGCTGAATGAAAACATGTTTTTTGGGTGGGTTTTTCCCTCAAACATCACCAACTACAGCAGTACAACATCAGTCCAGCTGCCCCTTCCACCAAACCCACAGATTGCAACATGTTTTTTTCCCAACCCAAGATGGTGAGTGTGAGTGTTTGAGTCATCGCTCATCCTTCCAAAATGACATGCAGCTGCCATCAAAATGACATGCCACTGCCAACAAAAACATTCATGAATTAAACACCACCAATCAGCAGCACTCACTGCCCACAAAGCGAACAAGATCCATTGGTTTCCTTAGATGAAGCATCACTGGGCCATGAATCATGGATGATGATCCCCCTTAAGGTTGCAAGGTGCTCCCCCCTTTTGAAATTGAAAAACAGAACTACACCTTTTGATCCCTTTGTCAGGTTCATGTCAAAAACCTTCCTTCAAATTGCAACTATTGTCTTGAAAAAACACATTTCTTCAGGATCATTTCTAAGTGCAGCCAAGTTGGCATTGTGTGTTGTGTGTGTCGAGCTGTGCACAATGCGCACAATGCATGCATAATGCATCTGTCTGTCCACAGAAACTTTTCATAGCAAGCAACACTGTGCATCAGTGCACAACATGCAGCAACATTCACCACAAAGTGGTCTAGTTCTCCATTTGTCCACAGACACTTTTCACAGCAAGCAACAATGTGCATCAGTCCACAACATGCAGCAACATTCATCACAAAGTGATCTAGTTCTCCATGTGTCCACAGACACTTTTCACAGCAAGCAACAATGTGCACCAGTGCACAGTATGCAGCAACATTCACCATGCACAAAGTGATCTAGTTCTCCATTTGTCCACAGACACTTTTCACAGCAAGCAGCACTGTGTATCAGTGCACAACTCAGCCTGTGCATGTGCATGAAGCAGCAGCAGGTTGCCCAAAATGCCTTGTCCTTTTTTGGGAATTGTGTGCCCCCTAAAGTTTGTCTCAAAGCTGACCACCCAACCCACCAATCCATGGCAGCAAGTCACTTTTTCAGGTTTTCCCACCTTGCCTTAAGCAATCTGGCATCAAAAGTCGATTTGTCTTTCAAATTGCTACTTGCTGGAAGACCTGGTGACACTGGGTAATGAATTAATGTGTGGAAGCAGCTGGTCGAAGACAGACTCTGGAATCTGGCCAGGCCTCATCTCCTGCATGCCTTCCTGCAAAGGGTATTTGTCTTTGAGATGCCCCCACTTCTTCCAGTTGTGCTCATGGACCTGGATCAAGGCCTCTCTCCAACCCCTGATGGTCACAAAGGTCCTGCTTAATCTTTTTTGAGCAAGTGCACCAGGAAGACCTGGGTGGTCATCCTTCCAAACAGATGTAAATCTATGATCTGTGTGGGAAACACCAAACTTGCACCCTGGAGGCTCAATTGTGGTCAAAATTTCCTCAGGTGATCTGCGCCTTTCTGCTCTTGGCACAGCTGAAGATGGCCTAGCTGAAGATGAGGCTGGCTCAGGTGGTGATGGCTCAGCTTGTGGTGGCACAGCTGCTGATGAAGAAGCTGGCTCAGCTGGTGGTGGCACAGCTGGTGGTGATGAAGAAGCTGGCTCAGCTGGTGGTGGGGCCTCTTCTTGGATGGTCTCCTCTGGCTCTGCTGGGTTGGGGCTGCCCAAAGGTGGGGGAGGTGGTGGCTCTTCAACTGGAATCTGAGGTGGTTGGTCAACATCCATTGCAGCCTCTGGCTGCTCTGGCATTGCCATGTCTGCATCCTCGACATCCATGTCCATGTCTGCATTCCTTGTCTCCTCCAACTTCTTTTTGGCATTTCTCCTCAACTTGCTGCCCAAAGGTTCTTTAGCACCTGCTTTTGCTTTTGCTTTGCCCTTAGCCTTAGCTTTGGCTTTGCCCTTAGGCCTTCCCTTTGCTTTTGCTTTTGGAATGGCTTCATCCTTGGCACCCATTTTCCTTTTCATCCTGAAATATTGTCTCTTTTTCTTGTACTCTTTCAAATCTTGTTGATTCCCTTCATCTTGCCCCAGTTCTGAAAGGATCTCATCGAAGTCTGAATCAAACATGTTCTCTTCTGGGTCCTCAGCCTTCTGGATGTGACTCATTGCTTGCTCCAACAAGTTTTCTGGCACAACCATGTTGATCAACCTTTGCATGACAAGCTTCTTTGAAGGATTGGCTGGCAAGGTAGCATCAGGAGCTAATGTGGTCAACAAACCCTTGGCTTGCTGAAAAGTCATGGAAAGACCATTGGCCAAAGCTGCAACTTCCAATGGCAAAATCTCACCACTTGCCTTCCAGCCAACAGGACCTCTGTGCTCACTGACCATGCAAGGCCCCACCTCAATCTCCACCCAATCTTCCAAATCCCAGATGTGGTGCCACATGATGGAATCCCTGGCTTGGCTGCAGCAGAAGCACCTTTCTCCTTTGGAATCGAAGACCACATTCATGAGCAAGCCCAAGAATCCAAATTCTGCTGAAGCAAGGACCTTCACCAAAATATCCAAGGAATTGTGAGCAAGGACAGCACCTGGCTTAGCCAAGAATGATAGCCAGGAGTCATTGACACCAACATTACGCAGGGCCTCATCAGAGCTTTGCCAAAAATGAAAGAGCCAGTGGGTTGATGCTGCAGATTGGAAAAGTGAGCCTGCTGCAGGGGTAGGCCATGAATGTCCTTTGCCCTGGGCGACCATCATCCTTTGTAGCTCCAGTGGCATAGATTTGGCCCTGCTCTTCATGCTACTGACCACACCTTCTTGCAAGACACCTTCCAAGCCTGACCTGTAGCTTTTTGGCTTTCCTCTGCATTGACCATAGGGACCTTTTTTTGGTCAAGGACTTTTGAGCGCAAAGCATTGGACATGATTGCTGTGTTGCTGATTGAATTTGCTTTGGATGCCCTGAAGAGATCTCTGCCATGTTGGTGAATGTTTTCGATCAACCTGCTGTCACCAAGGTGCTGCCCAATCACCCTTTGCAGTCTCAAAGCAGAGCTGTGGATGCTAAGCAAGGTGCCTTTGATCAAATCCTCCTCAAAGGCCATGAAGAGAACCCTTACCAAGGGATTGAGTCTCCAATGCATGCTCTTCAAAGGTTTTACATCCTCACCTGTATTTCGTGCCTCTTCAGCTGCCAAAAGGATTCTCCAATGAGACATGGCCAAATCATATGCTGCCCTTGCCACAGCAATTGAAGGTGCCAGGCAGTGATTGTAGAGGTTGGGGGGCAGGCAGTGGAAAGCAACCAAGCTCTGACTTCTGGTTTCCATGAGTTTGTTGAACAAGTCTGTGTGCCATAGCAAGACCTTCTCATGGCACTGGAACTCAGGCATCAAATGGTCCATGGTCTTGGTGTCATACAAGGAATTCTCCACCATTTCAACAAGCTCCTGCTTCCAATATGCATTGTATGCACAGGAGATGTTGAGCTCCAAAACATGCTGGGGGGTGACAACATCCCTTGCCCTGCTGGCAAAACCTTTCCAGGTTGCTTTCCCAACTGCAAGGATAATGTCCTTGATTGCCATGTTTTTGGAATTGATCAATTCAGGGGCAAGTCTCCATGTGCCCTTTTTCTTCTTCAAGTCCCGGAGCTCCTGTTGGTGATCCTGTTTGCCAAGTGGTCTTTCATCTACCTCTTTTTCTGATGCCTCCTCTTTCTGCTCTAATGCATCTTCAAGCACCATTTTTGTGGCCCAAAGTTCTCCTTCATACCATGACATACTTTCGAACCAAGAGAACCACCTCATCAGTTTGATGAGTGGCCCCTTGTTCTCAAATGATTGCATAGAAGCTAATGAAGCAAACAGCTCTTCAGAGTCTTCCATAGTGGCTGGCTCTTGAATTCTACGCTCTTTGCAGATGTGATGCTGGTATGCAGACCAGGAGTCATGGTGGATGCCCTTGGTTGCCAAATAGTTTTCTAATTTGGCTTTCTTCTTCCAGTGCCATGCTGAGCTGCCAAATGGACCGTAGTTTAAGTTGGCCACAAGGGTCAACTCTAATACACACCTCCAGGCTTGGCATGATGTCCTTTTCAGTGCTGCCTTCAAATCATTCCATGCACGATGAAAAGGATCGAACAGAGCTACAAACATCAGTGCTGAGCTTGAATACTGCAAATAGTTTGCTGCTCCAATGATGTTTGGCCCCTGATCTGACATGGACACCAAGATTGGCAAAGCACCAAGATCCATGCCTTGAGGTATTTCTGGAATGAGGGTGCCATCTCGCTCATTTTGAATCCACTTGGTGCCATCCCTTGCTGTCAACCTGTACTCAACCACAGATAAAGGGTTGCAGAAAAGACCTTGAGGTACACGGAAATCTGCCAAAGTGAGCCCAATGGAGCTGAGTGCAGAGCTCAATCCTTTGATCTCCTTGAACCCTTCCAGTCTGACCAATTTCCTTGACTTGGCTTGTGGTAGCAAAGACTCATGAAGCTCAGACAACATTGTTTGGGTCATGTGCTGGGCCATCAAGTAGGCAGCCTTGTCCAGCTCAGGTGAATAAACCACTGCCATGAGAATCTCTTTTCCACCA
>DF240437.1:34921-108766 GCA_000507305.1 Breviolum minutum Mf 1.05b.01
GAGGGTGGCCACTTTGTAAGGCAACTCAAATCCTGCAAATTCTGAGCTGCCCTGTGGTTGGTCATCCTGACCCAGCTCATGGTCTGGGACTGGAACCACCTGGAATTGCTCTTCCATGGCTGAGGCTCAGCTAAGGGCTAAGGGCAGGCAAGGTTGTTGGGTTCGATTTTTCTGCAATGTTGACATTTGATACATTATCAGTCATCATTGTTGGTGATACCCAGTATCTGCTGAAACTAGTCAGTCAGTTGATGGCACATCCAGTCAGTACCCCAAAAGGCTTTTGAACATTCTTAGACTTGGTACCAGCCTGTTCAAAGGCCACATTTTTTTTTATTAGTGGTGAAACAGTGAAACATTGTTGCATTGCGGTGAAACATTTGGTGAAACATTGTGGTGAAACCACTTAGTGGTGTTGTAAGTGGGTGTGTGCTGTGTGTGAGTGCATGCCCAAGGATCAGGTGTTGAGTTCCAAGAGCCAAGCTGCAAGGTCAAGGATCCTTCTTGGCCCTGGGGTTGTGGAAGCATGAACCTATAGCACGCATAAGTATAGGTAGTTTATCAGTAGGTGGGGGGGTGGACCAATCATCACTCTAACAATGAAAGTCTTCATTCAAAGATCCCATTGTCTAGTTAAGCAGAGTTAAGCACTGTTTCTTTGGAGTAATGCAATTCACTGCTGGTGAAACTATGCTGCCAGGCAACAAACACCAATGTTCAAAGTGCCCAAAGGTACCCAAAGGTGTGCACTTGCAAAGCTCAACATGTCCTGCCAGCTTCTTGACCACATCTGGTGTGTTCCTCTGGTGGCTGACCTTGCAATACCTGACAATGGCTGAACCAATCACAGTGGTCCAAGCAGGTAGTGTTATTAGTTACAGTGTGACTTCCTGAGTGGATGTGGAGGTGTTGGTTACCAACTGGTTGGCCAATACACTGCTGATTCATCCTATGAGAAGCCTGGGAAACAAAAACATATGGGTGAAAACACATCTTTCTGAAGCTATGTAAATGGACACAGTGCAGTACATCAGACTATGAAATGATATACTTGTTTCAAACCTAGGTGCCCATTGCACCTCAAGCACTTGGTGCACCCAGCACACATAGATTTGTAAGGGTGGTCTACTCTGTAAAGTGGCTGGTGGACATGAGGGCAGCCCTCTGGCATGAAGGTTGTGGCTGGCAGGCAGTGGCAAGTGACCACAACATACCCTTCTGAGATAAGGGATGGCTTTGGGGGACCCATGGCCTTCCACCCAGAAACCAACAGGTGCTTGCACAAGGAGAAACATGGGCTCCTCACATCACAAACACTACCCTTTTCCAAACCAGCCTCCTTGCTCATCACAGACAAAAGGCCTTTGCAGGCCCTGCCTGCACCTTTCTGTAAACCAAAATTCATGACAACTTTCTGAGCATCTGCCTTGTCATTTGGCCTTTGCCAGCTGTGCTGCAAAAGCTGGTGTGCCTCAAAGGGTGTAAGTAGTGCATTTCTTTTCCTAGATTCCTCTTCTGGTGTCCAGAACATGTCTTTCTCTAGGCTTACCTGCTCAACCTCTTGTTGGTACTCCTCATTTACATCAACCATTGATGCATCAGATTCACCAACAACATGCCACTCCTGTTTTTCCTGCCACTGGCCCCACCCACCATGGCTCCAGTCACTATGGTTCCAGCCACTATGGTTCCAAGCAGAACCACTCCATTTCCAAGCATCATTGGTGGAGCTGTTTGCCCCAGAACTGCTGCCACCATTCCAAGATGTCAGCTGCCTTAGTGATGGAGCTACACAATCTTGGTACCTCACCTTTATTCATAAGATGCATTTGGCATACAGTAAGAAGAACACCCAGCAAATCCAATATGAACAAAGATAAAATATATGCCACTATAAAAAGATAAAATATATGCCACTATAAAAACAATATTCAATTCATTAATATCATACAAAATCATTATCTAATGTATGTGCAACAGTTGAAGCAAAAAATACATCTCTAGTCTACCACCCTGACATGGCATGGCACATTCACCTACAAATATGTTTGGTCTTTTCTTCTGAGAAGTGGTATGGTCCACAACAAGTTGTATGACAAAAGCCCACAGTCACACTACATACCCAATTTCCAGACAGGCAATCCCACCCTGAAGTCTTATTTATATCTACATTATTATACTTATAAATGTTCATTTTTTGGCATACTTGGTACATTAAGTAGGCTCCATCCATATGGTAAGATCTAAACATAGGATGTTGAATCATCCAGCCAGCCCACCACTCTGGCCCAGCCACTGTCCAAGCCCATCACCACTTCCAGAAGCAGCCATGGCTATACCTAGGCACATCCCCTAGTATGTCTTTATCATTCAGTGGTTGCACATGAGGTTTCCCACACAATTCATATATAGGATTGTTTGGATTTACTATGGGGTTGGCCATGGGTTTTCATCCACCCCCAACATATCCTAACTAATCCTACCTTTTTCCCAACATATACCCAGGTCATTCCCAGGTCATTCCCAGATTCTGGTCACCACCCCCAACTCACACCCAGGTTATCCTAACTTATTCCCAGTTAAAGCCCAGATAAAACCCAGATCATTCCCAGATTCTGGGATAGCCTGTGGGGAAAAAATGCTATATCACTCCAATAGTGGCCATGTAAACAAAACTCTGCCCTTTTTTTTTAATTTTTTCACCCCTTATTGCAGGCTTTTTAGGGGTAACATTCCATGTTTTATTGTGATGCTTTGGTTTTATCCTGAAAGTCTCAGTCTTATTAACAAACATTTTTTGATATCAGCTTGTATGAATGATGTTGACTATGCCAGGCCCCTTTCAAACTGAGATTCATAATATCACAAATGACATGTGGGGTTAGCATTGTTGCAATTCTATCACACCTGTCTGACTAAAGCTTAAATACAAACTGGTCATAACCAGAAAAAAATTTAATATGCTAATAAATAGTATATTGTATACCTTAGTAACTATACCATACTTAATATTACTATACTGAAATATGTGTNAAAAACACCAGCATCAACATCTTCAACATCCCCATCTTCCTCATCATCATCACCCATCATCATCAAACACCACTATTATCATATTCACCCTCATCACCATCATCATCATCATCATCACCCACCATCATAATCATATCATTATAATCCAACATTACTATCATATTCATCCCCTCAATCATGATCATCATATTCATCCTCAATCAATCAATCAATCAATCAATCAATCATCATCATCATCACCAGCACAATCATCATGAACAACTGCAGCAGCAACAGCAACAAGAACAACAACAATAACCAACAACCAACAACCACCATGCATGTGCATCCAAAGTTCTTACAGCATCTGCATTTGCCTGTTGTGTTGCTTCAGCTGCCTCAGTGGCTGCCTTTGCTGCTTCTTTCTGTGGCCCACCCAACCCACTCTCAGCTGGTGATGCTTCTGCTTCTTCTTTCTTCTTTTGTTCATCTAGCAATGCCTGTTCTTCTTGTTGTTTCTGGATCTCAGCCTGCTGTTGCTGGAGTGCCAATGCTTCTGCTTCTTCTTTCTTCTTTTGTTCATCTAGCAATGCCTGTTGTTCTTGTTGTTTCTGGATCTCAGCCTGCTGTTGTTGGAGGGCCAATGCCACTGCTTCTGATTCTGCTGTCTTCTTTTGTGCTTCTAGCAATGCCTGTTGTTCTTGTTGTTTCTGGATCTCAGCCTGCTGTTGCTGGAGGGCCAATGCTTCTGCTTCTGCTGTCTTCTTTGTGCTTCTAGCAATGCCTGTTGTTCTTGTTGTTTCTGGATCTCAGTCTGCTGTTGCTGAAGTGCCAATGCTTCTGCTTCTGCTGTCTTCCTTTGTGCTTCTAGCAATGCCTGTTGTTCTTGTTGTTTCTGGATCTCAGCATGCTGTTGCTGAAGTGCCAATGCTTCTGCTTCTGCTGTCTTCCTTTGTGCTTCTAGCAATGCCTGTTGTTCTTGTTGTTTCTGGATCTCAGCATGTTGTTGTTGGAGTGCCAATGCTTCTGCTGCTGCTGTCTTCCTTTGTGTTTCTAGCAATGCCTGTTGTTCTTGTTGTTTCTGAATCTCAGCCTGCTGCAATGCCAATTGTTGGTGCTGGATGTGTTGTGCTTTCAGCCTTGCTGTTGCAGCTTTTTGCTCTTCAAGTTCTTTCATTTGCTGTTCCAGTTTCCTTTTGCCTTCCTCTAAAAGCAGCTGTTGCCTAGCCATTTGGGAATCTGCCAGTGGTATTCCTGTGGGTGGTGCTGCAAGTGCTGCTATTGTCTGCTGTGGTGGCTGGCTTCCTGCTGCCTGGCTCTGACTTAGTGCTTGGATGGCCTGTGCTGTTGGAGCTTGATAAGGTGTTGCCACTGGCTGAGGTGAAGCTTTGGGTGCCCCTGTCAGTGTTTCCTGGATTGATCTCTGCACACCTTTTTGTGGCCACTTGCTTGGGTCATAGATGGTAGCTTTCATTGCCTCAGCCCCAACTAACTATATAAACAAAAAAATGGTGTGGAAAGTACCAACAAATATCCCAATCATGGCAGTGTAACACCTGGTATGCCAATTTCATTGAACACCTTACTCTGCCTTTTTCATTTACTTAGTACCTATTAAAAACATCCACCCAGAACCACCCTCAACCACCCCACCCACTCAATCAAGTCCAGGCAGCAGGGGCACCACCAGTCAAGACCAATGTTGGGGCATTCATGGTAGATACTGAAGTTGACATAGACATAGAGGTCTCCTGGGTGCCAGTGACATGCAATGAAGGCCTCTTTAAATAATCAATAATACCACATATCATAATTGAAGATCACTTATCATCAATGTGTTGCATTCTGTACTGAACTGTGCAAAATAAACAAATCCATGTGAATGCACAATTTATACTGTAGGTTTGCTTTCTTACTTTGTGATTTTTGATGGCAACCTCAATACTGAAACTTGATTGGTTGATATTATGTTTTTGAATTCAATACAGTAAGTAGAAGTTTAGATGTGCATGACAGGAGCTTTTCAAAACATCATTATCATGATAGTTTTGAGTGAGCTTATTCATTGATTTCCTTTCTTTCACATTCCTTTGTTTGTCACACATGGCCACATGATTCTCATTCTAAAGTCCTTCAGTTGAGCCAAGTCACTTCAGACTGCGCACTAGTCCCACCAGCAGTGGTAGAAATGGGTCCTGGTGCAAGTCAAGTTGAGGGGTTAGTGGTGGCTTGGTTGGAAAGTGCTGGTTAGTGCCCAAAATAAAACCAAATATATACCTACTTTTGCAAACCTTGCCCATGAAGTGCTGACCACCCTGTGCATCCTGCAATCATCAATGCTGCATCTTTTGGCTTCTGTGCCAGCAGGTTCATCACTTGCTTAGCTTGCCAGTGGTCACTGCCCAAACCTTGGAAAGCAAAGCAGAGAAATACACACATATTCTGGGTTGGCCCCATTGTGATGAGATGGCAAGTAAGTGTCACCAAGTCATGTAATATCAAAGCACACCTTTGAGACTCCTGTTTTCTTGTGGTATGTAATGTTGCTTAGTATGACAAGATATGAGGTTGTCACCACATGTGTTGGCCCAAGTGGCTGTAAATGTCATTGACATAGTCACTTGCCCAAGCAGACTCAGACATCATCAACACTGCTGTTTCAGCCTTAGGATATGGCACTAGCCACACCAGTACCAACAGCCACCACCAACAATAACACCATTACCTTACTAACTCTTTACCATCATCATTGACCATCATCATCATCATCATCATCATCATCATCATCATCAACATGTCATTCCTATGCTCTCTAACATCATCATGTTCAATTCCTTCACACCATCATTGTATCATGTTAGTTTTCATCATCATAACTAGCCCTTCACTTTTTCATTCATCTCATTCATTATCATTAATCAGCATCATCCTCCTCATTATCAAAACTGTCATCTTGAACATGCCCATCACCATCACATGATGTAACTTAAAACCAATTCAACTGTCAAATCATTCAAACATCATTCATCATCACCATGTCATCCCATCCATGTCAGCCTGTACCCTCCCAAAGATCTCATGACGGATGTGTCGTCTCACGGGATCTGTCCATCACCGAGGCCATACTTAGCCATACTTTTTTCGGCAACAAAAATTGCTGTGATTATTTGACTCAAAACCAGAAGTAGCCGGTTCCAATGATCTTCACCTTTGCCGCTGTTGCTCTCCCAGGTATGAGAACGATGTAGACCTCAAAATGCAAAAATTTTGAACCCAACAGTCAAGAAAATCAAAAACACCATAGCATGATTGCACTGAAATGACACACAGTTAGATTCGAAAGTTAAGGCACATTGGGTGCCATGTCATGAGCATGTGCTTCCTGTAACTCCGCACCAACAGCTTAACCAAAAAAGAAGGAACCAAACAAGAACCTCTTTCAACAGGACCAACATGCACATGTGAGTCTCAAAGTTGCAAGTACGCATGACTGATCCGATCGTGTTTCCCCTCCAGTGACTCGCTTTGTTAGGCAAGGTCATCACTGGAGTCCTTGCCCTCCTGCAATAAGACTAACAAGCTTTACATCTTTTGAGACGGTCCTTACTTTTCGCGGCAGGCGCAGTTTTTGGTGAAAGTTGGCCGGAGCGCGAAATCTGGCATTTTTCAGTACAAAATGCTTGCGGCGAGCGCAAAAAATAAGAGATCGAACTTGACAACGGAGACGTCGGCTCCATACAACCTCGAACCTCGAACCTCGAACATCAAACCTCGAACCTCGAACCTCGAACCTCGAACCTCGAACCTCGAACCTCGGACCTCGGACCTCGAACCTCGAACCTCGAACCCCGAACCTCGAACCTCGAACCTCGAACCTCGAACCTCGGACCTCGGACCTCGGACCTCGAACCTCGAACCTCGAACCTCGGACCTCGGACTTCGGACCTCCGTCCTCGGACCTTGTAACTGGAGTCTTGGAATCTGCGTCCGTCGTGCGTGTGGGTTTGAACATGGACTGGAAATACTGGTAAGGTGCGTGCTGCGCAAGCATTCTATGTATTTGACAGCACCCCCCATGGCTTCCACCCGTCTCCTGCTTGAAGTCTGCCAGTCCCACGGGACATTGTCTCGTTGCCGTCACCTCGTGGATTGCGTGCGGAAAATCGATGGAAAAAGCAGCGTATATACCATTGCTTTACTCAGACAGTACTGATGTTTAGAATGGCTTGAATGTCGAAAAACCATCCATAATGGAGCGCACATACACGTATACGGGCGAAACACTTGGACAAAAGACTTTGATATTCAAAGACACTTAAGTGACATTTCGCCAGGGTTTTGGTTCAAAAGTGCGTCAGGTCGCAGACAACGCCGCAAGACGCAACCAAAATCTCACACATTAAACCCACAGCTCCCGCAGTCATGCCTTCACCCAGCCAGTCCATCTGAAGAACTTGGACAACGGACGCTCACCTTCAGCCTGAACAAGGGCCAGTGAATTGTGGTGAAATTGTGGACAGGATAAATAGGATGGTGGAAATGTGCTAGGAGGTATGGGATGTGGACAAAACTGCAACTGAAACCTCCTCCCTAAGATGCATCGTTTCCGGTGTCTGCCTCCTCCCGAATTGATTGAAGGTTCTGAAGTGCCTTGCTATCCTGATAGGCACGCAAGGGCACGGGGAGATGGGATTCTGCCGAGGCTAGGCTGGTATAGTGTGGTTCGTTCCAATTTTGCTTTGTTCTGCAAACTCCTGTTTTCAAGAACAAGCGAAACGAATGTCATGTTTTGAAAGATGTTCTTAGGATCCGGAAAGGCCGATTCGATGACAAAAAATCTGCTCTGACGACTTCGTGACAGGGCCTTCGTGCGATGGGTCAACATGTAATGCAGAAGCGTTAATGACAAAAGAGGCGGTGTTTGACTTGATGGCGCCAGCCATGGTTTGCACGCTGTATGACACATGGTTTTTGGGTCCTCTGTACCCTATGCCTATAAGCCTTCATGGATTGGGCGTAAGCACAATTTGGGTACTCGCAACAAAACCTGCGTGTTGCCAGATTTGCACGGGAGGCAGTGCTCTGATCGCAGCTGATCCCTGCTATGTTTTTTTTTATATCCTCAGCCACCCTTGCCTGCCTCCAGGCACGCAGTTCAGTTTAATACACTAGCATGTCCAATGCTTCTCAGAAGGGCTTTGCCTTTCAAAACTCCAGCTACCACTTGCAGCTGTCAGTTGAAGCCTTCGCCGCACAAGCGCAACATGGATTTGAATGCCTCAACGCTCCAGGTTTCAGGCTCCAAGTTTCTTTTGCCCATCTGTTCCTGCATCTGTTTGATCTCGCTGTCTTTGCACATGCTGATAGTGTCCGCTATTTGCTGGCAGATGTCCTCAATCTCATCCACTGGCGGCTTGAGCAGCTGGAGGACAGATTTGTCAGCAGTCTTCTGAGCAAGCCCTCCAGCGCATAGCAATTTCGACACCGTAGCAGCCCTCTTCCAAGGTTCTTCTGCAGCAGACACGTTCTTGGCCTTCTCATTGAGGCGCCACATCTGCAAGCATGGATGTTTTTGCTTCATAACCCAACCAATCATTTTCTTGATGGTATCTTGGTGTGTCCTCAACTCCTCAGGTGTGATGTCCTGCTCCCGAAGCTTTTTTGCAGGAGGTTGTTCGGAATCACTTGCCTCTGGATTCTGCATCTCAACTTGAGTCAACACTGGTCGGACAGTGGCAATCTTTGGAGATGGCGTTGCCGCTGCGACAGCAGGCTGAGTCGGTGGAATGTCTTCATGCTGCGTCAGAATGACATTTGATCCGGTGAAGACATCAGGCAAGGCATCAATCTGCACAGGCTTGCCACCCAAGAGATTGGCCAATGCGTGACAAACTGTGTCTGCAGCCTCTTGATTGATGATGCAGGGCAGTCCATCTTCTTTGTCATNAGCAGTCCAGACAGTTACACAATGAATAGGGATTGTGATAATATCTTGGAGTTGCTTGATATGATATGTGTATTGCATATCAATATCATCTTACATATGTATGTATACACCTTTCATATTGCAAACCTGCAGGTCCAATTCTTGACGTTTAAACGGCATTAGTTGGATTTGAAGTCCCCAAACGCTGAGGCGTCCTCGCTGGTTCCCTCACCACAGTCTTTCGTGGTGTTTTTGGTACTGTAAGGGAAAACCGACAAAGCAAAAATGATTCCTGAACAATTTGGCTTGGTGAATTATTGTATTACACAGGAGTATATATGATGCAACATTGATACAACGACTGAATTTTGTTGATTTCGTTTCCTTTTAACGTGTAGCAACATGTTTTTTCCATCTATATCCTTTGTTGGATGTTTTTTTTCCCATATATATATGTAGATATGTATATATTAATACATATATATATATATTTTATATTGAGGTTATTTTGATACTTACCCCGATGTATGGATCTTCAAACCGGCTGATGTGTATCTTATATCATGGGGTCCCTATAAATATGTGATTATATATGTATGTGTGTAAGCAATTACACATGCAATCACACGCACACAGATATATACATAGGGACTTAATGTAGTGTACATCACCGCGTATATATATATATATGATTATATATTGCTGTATATAGTTGCTATGTACGCATCGAGTGTACATATACATCTAGTTATGTATACACGTATAGTTTGTAAAGATATATATGTCTACATACATGTATCATGATTTGGTATGTTTGTTTGTTGAGAATTCTTTTGATTGAAAAACAACTTTTCTTTTGAAATGTGTTTTTTTCTCATCCAATTTCACCATGGCCAGTTTGATGCGGGGTGATTCCGCTCTTGCGCCACGTCCCAGCACACCTCGTTCGGAGGCGGGCCGTGAGGTCAAGAAACATTGATGATTCTCCATGCAAGGGGGGCCCCAACCAGCTATATAAGAATGGAGTAATAGCCCCTATAAGTAGGGAGAATTTTTTAGGGAGAATCATCAATGTTTTTATAGAAGCTTGTAGGTAACTCAGCATTCGATTATCCATATCACGAATCAACAAATCGTGCATTGTTTGGGTCGGTAATATAGTGACCCCTGAACAAAATGTTTTTTTGGCAAAGAAATTTCTGAATTTCTGGAGTTCATTCTTAACATCTCATGCTGTATAATATTCCAAAAACAAGGTACTTCAGAAAGTGACATTTACTGACTTTTTGTTTGTCAAGTCCTTGGCTGAGAATTGATCTTTGCAGTGTAACTTGACGAATCGAAGCCACCAACTATGGGTCCGGTTGGGGCCCGGCTTGCCGCCATGACGTGTTGCAAGCCATTCCCAGAATTTTTGAGGATGCGCATAGCTTTGAGACATACTCATACGGTATTATGTGTATATGAAAATCATAAGCATGATTTCTCAGTGATTCTTTTAGTAGTACTAAGCACTAGTTATGATTATTGTTAGGATATATTTTCATTGTTATTACAAGCAATATTATTGGCTCTATGGATTATCATACTGATTATTGTTTTATATAGTATATATTCTTTTCTATGAATATTATAAGTATGACAATAATAGACACGCATTTCTTGTGATTATTGCTACTATATAGGTTATAATTCTTATTATTCGCCATATTCTTACTCTTACCGTTGCCATTAGTAATGAACATTCATGAGCAGCCTGGATGACCATTTGTCCTATCCTGAATGATCCGAGCAACGGGTTGCAACAAATGTGGGCTTGATGATGCTGAATGTAGTACTGGTATGTTAGCAGAGTTTTTTTTTCTGTTGATGGCTGAAATCCGGCGATCATCACCTGAGATCTATCAAACCCTCTAAATGATAGGAAAAACTACCAACCTCAACTGGTTAGCCGGATTTCTGAACCATCAACATTATGAGGTCCATTTTTAGGACTTCAAGAAATTCTCCAAAGAAAAGTTCAAGAAATACTTCAAGAAATTAACCAAATGTAGGCAAATATGCCAGTCCCATGAATCCTATGGCTACCTCGTGGTTTCAAACATACTTTTAGTTTCACCCCTACCCAGGGAGATGATCCAATTTGACGAACATATTTTTCAAACGGTTTGAAACCGCCAACTAGATGGATATTTTAGATGCAATCCCGAACCAGCTCCACACATCATTCCCAGATGGCTTCCACAGCCTTAGTCGCCCTGTAGTCGCCCTGATCCATCCAGCAATTCTCATCCCATGGAAAGGTTTCCCCAACAAAAATCCATAAAATCTTGCAAATAGTTTTCTACCAACGATTGAGGGAATTCTTCAAATAACAAACATCTTGTAAATAGTTTTGCCCCAACAATGTTCCCCAACTACCAACCTCCACTGGTTTTCTTGCCGGATTTCTTACACCAACAGTATGAGATAAACAAACCTGGTTGTTTAAGGAATGTAGGGGATGAAATCCTACCCAGTTAAGGATTATTTCAACCAACTAGACGGATATTACACCAACTAGATGGATATTTTGTTTTTTTTCCCCTTCAACTTCCACACCAGGGCTGTGGCATCATGGCTGGCCTGGTTTGCAGTCAAGCCGTGGCTGCTCAGGTCTGATGGGATACGGGATACGGCAAGATTTTAGGGTCCCAAAAATCTCAATAGATTATATGGTTATATGAATATATATATATACATATGTGATTATATGTTTATATATGTATGTATATATATATATGATTATTTTTATATCTACATATGTGTGTATATATGATATGGGTATCATACATTTATATATTTATACTGTATGGGTATTTTTATATATGTAGATATTTGTAGTTAAATTCTTTGGATGGTTGATGGATTTTAAAGCTTTGCCAGGTGTTCCTTCTCATATTTTTCCGCTACAGTCTAGAAGTGACAAGGATGCTTGCGAAATAAAGGTCCAGCGAGAAATGGCAGAAACAAAAAATCGTCAAATGCCATCATTTGCGAAGTGGTGGCCCAAACAGGTTAAATACCCAGATACACAAGTTGGTATATTTTGCCTACATGCACCATAAAATTTCACCAAATGTAGGTACATGTACCATACATGGAGTGTCGGAGATGCATAGATTTGTGGCAGGATACAGGGGACTTTTTCTCTCATTTCCAGCTTTTGGCAGCTTGGGGTATTATGAGAATTTGCTATCACGAACAACGATCGCAAGATGGGCACTTCCAAGTTGTGGCTACCTACAATGTTTTACTATTTTAATAATTTCCATTTAAATCACATGTTGCTTGTTGCTTCCTGGAAAGGGAATTATTTTTTTCAGTACTCTTGATAGTCAATATCATATTCTCCATCTTCTGAAGCATCTTGACAGTTCCAGCCGGACAGCAGGTCTTAGATCGACGTGCGAACTTGGCACCGCGAGCTTTCTACATGGCATGGCTGTTGGAACGAGTTGCGACCCCAAACACATGGGATGATGATGATGATGATGGTGATGATGATGATGATGGCCGGAGAACCGCATAGGATGCATAGATTTTAAAAGCTGCAAATTTAGGTTGAAAGGAGAATTCCAAGCGATGGATTTCGTCGATCACTTTTTAGATTTTATCATCATTTTTTCTTCGAGGTGAAAGGGTTTTATTCTATATGCATGTGCTCATATTCATGAAGACTCATGAAGTAAACATGTATACATATTTTGAATTCATATGAAAACATGTCATATTCGTGTTTATAAATTCTTTCCATAGGATGAAGGGCCGCTTCAAACCTCGGTCCGTGTTTCCTCCCCCGGCGATCACACGTCGGGTTGGTTGAAAGGCACGGCGGCGTTGCTTGGTTTCCGTTTTGAGCCTCTTACGCTCCAAACTGGCGCGCAAGGATCCGCAGGGGTTGTGGGGAACAGTCCAAGCGTCACGTGGGTCCAACCACCTACCCGAACTGGTGAACTAACAAACAGCAATTGAGATCCCCTATTTTTCAATAGGAGATAACATCTTCACAAGGTCTATTTTTTTGTTGCCATGTTAGTTTACTAGAGGGTATTTGTTTGGTTGGTTTAGTAATAGTAGGACAGTTTAGGAGTTTCACCATCCTTTAAGGGTTTATCATCATCCAAAAGGAACCACTATTTCTAAAATGGTGGTTTACTTGCAGAGGATGTGTCATGAACAAGTGGGTGAGATGAACGAAACTCCACTAGTGTCATGTTGAGGTTCTTGATCATGAAATTTGTGATTCCAAATTTTTCCGCTGAAAGGATGATTTCGGCAAGTTCCGGCCGGAAGATCACATCCATTCAGACGGAAAACATAGAATGGCCAACAGCATTTACAGAGTAATCTTTCCAACACTGCAACTTAACGCCACACATGTTCCTGGCCATTTTCTTAAACACAAATACGCAAAAATGATTCCAAACATGAAATTCATATCGATACAATCCAGCTCTGTGCAATCTGCTCGTTGTGGGCTCCATCAGGAGTCACCTTCCCGTGAGAACCCAAGAATGACACGGTACAGGGTTGGTGAAAAAAGCTGATCGAATCGCTGGAATCTCTGGCTGTTTTTGAATGATATAAATGTATATTATCTTATATACGGATTGGTTGCTTGGATGGTTGATTCTTGTGGATATGTATAATATATATATATACATATGCAATGCATATACTTACATGGTTGATGGTTGATGGTTGATTGGAGCATCCCAGAAAAGAGACGTCTCTCCTTGCTACTCCAGGTACCTATAACCCCCTATAACCCCCAGGTACCTATAACTCGTTGCCTGGATTTGTTGATGAAATAAATCCTTATTAAAACAGTCTTTACGGAATGAGCATTCAAAAAAAAGTCGACTTGGACTTCCAGGAGGGATATATAAATCTGGTCAAACTAGAGCTACCTCACACGTCCTGGGCCCCTAAAAGGTAGCGTTTTGGAAGGGATTTCTCCCCTTATATATTTCAGGGAAATCTAGGTTGGTGAAATATCATAATCCCCTAGGGATCCAATCACCTTGTCAGATGATGATTGTGGTGTAGAATCACACCTCCTCAGCAAGGTATTTAGATTCCATGAAACCATTCTCAGAAGGTGAGCCAGGATCCCAACGAATCTGGCCAGATAAATGGAATGCTTGGAATCAACACCTCGCCACTAAGGACGACTGGGTCGGCCGGCCGAGGCTGTTCCGAAAGAGGTGCGAAGAAGAAATTCAACAAGCTTAACGGGATTTCCGTTACTGTAAGTGGGAAAACATGTGAAGATGTGAAGAACAAACCTGGCAAAACTGGGAAAATGATGGACATTGATGAAAGTTAATGATGACAATTGATATGATTTGAGATCAGCCCCTTAGCTATCAAAACTTCCCCTTAGGCAGTATAGTGTTGAATTAATTACGTATTTTGGGCAGGATTTTGTGTTTCAGAATGTAATCAAAGAGGCCCACAACTCGAGTTTTTGTTCTAATAAACGGGGCCGGGCCGGATGATCATGTCTTCCGAAAGGATCATTTCTTCGAAGTACACCAGAAAACTAACATGGTTACCCAAAATGGCCAAAAGTGATACCTTTTACAAACCATCATTTTGGGTATCCATGTTAGTTTTGGGGGGTGTATGCTTTTTTTTGGCATCTATATGCCCCTGCCTGACGTGGGAAAAATGATGTGAGCAATGGTTAAAATCTGGATGTTATTTTGTTGCTTGAGTGGTTCATACTATTGGTAGAAGAAATGCGGCTATCTAGTTGATATGGCGAATATATCACAGCAGGTACAACCAGAGCGGTTTCAACCGGATTTCAATGTCAACAATTTTGCACGTGGAATGCCGGGCATCCCGAAAATCAACCCGTGAAAATTCAGTGTCAAGAGTTCACTGGCAAACTACCGATTCCCCAAAAGGATCACGTTGGCGTAGAGAAAATTTTCACCCTCCAAACTCCCCCAAAAATTGCCAATCTTGAGAGTAGAGATGTTTTTTGATACTTCCGCTTTAAAGAAAAGGTTGGTGTTTCTTGAAAAGTGGGGATTGAATCCGGATGATTTTTTTCATTGGTGGGCTTAGACCTTCCAACCCTACCCGGAACCGGGAGTCCTAACATATCCCCAAGGCACGTGCCTTGAGTCGATGATTTTCCGAACTTCCCCAGGTCAGATATGGTTAGCTCCCTGGGTTGGTATGTTGTGTTTGTGTTTGCCCAGCATTTTTGGCCAACATTTTTGGCACGTCGCAACGCGAACACCTTGAAACGGAGGTACCTTCGTCATCTCCCTCGCGTCGTCGCGTTCTGGCCAGGCAAAAGGATGTTTTTGTTGGGCGATGTTAGGCGGAGATGGAAAGGAAAAGATGAGGAACATCCGAAAAAATTGAGAGCATTTGCAAAAAAAGGAAAATCAAATGAAACCAAAGACAATGAATGAAAGTCAATGGAGATGAAATGAGATGAATGTAGAAATGAATGGAAATTGTGCCATAGATGCAGGATTTCATTCTACATACACCAGGGTTCTGCCGTTGCACGAAAGACATGACTCTCGACAGGTCCAAAACACCGACCAAGACTGCAATCGTGTAAAATCACGACTGTGGTGAACACAAATTGCACAGCAAAAAAGCGGGTTTCCGATGGCTTTAGAGAATTATTTTTAAGACATCTTGATCCAAAGCCAACCTCTTGAACATGTGTGCTTTCAACTCTGGATGTTTTCACTTGAGACACAGGAACGTATTTCCAGGCAATAGCATATAAGAATAACAAGCAAGCAAAAAAACACTTCAACACTTTCCATAGCAAGCACCCCAGATCTGTGAAAATCATGTTGTGAGTCACAGGAGTCATACTATGCCCCTCACCATCAAACCCCTCACTTTCATTTGGCTCCAGCTTAATTAGATCAGAGCACTGAGCACCATTCCCAATCGATGTGTACACAAACCTCATGTGATTCAATTTGATGTGTTTTTGTGGTCACCCAAAAACGACACCAACATGAAGATGAAATTCTTACACAAGAAACACCTCCATACAAAAGAAATTGTTACAGAGACACACAACTGGATATTGTTGTTTTTTCAGCAACAGGATGACCCAACCGGTCGACTTATTGACGGCTGCCAGGCTGGAGGATTTCCGAACAAAAAAAAACATCACGAAGTTTGTCTCCTAAGATTTTTTCATTGCAATGGCTGAACTCTTGGATCCCAGTTCCATGTTGAGTTGTGTCAGCTACTCAGGAACCATTCGAGGGTTTTGGAGGTTTGCCCCGGTGGCTATGACTATAGTAATATGGGAGAATCGGTCCAAATGGGACTCCAGTCAGTTTCAATCAGATGGGTAGCCCGGATGTTGGGAATACATTTGAAGCTTTTGAAG
The DNA here is from genome assembly GCA_000507305.1 of Breviolum minutum Mf 1.05b.01. Taxonomy (NCBI): domain Eukaryota; class Dinophyceae; order Suessiales; family Symbiodiniaceae; genus Breviolum; species Breviolum minutum. The sequence goes on from DF240437.1 coordinate 51,289, forward strand.
GTGGGGTTGGAGCAATATGACGATTCATATTGGCCAGGAATGCATATGTTTTTTTGGGGGGGACCCATGGTGATATTTTCCCAAAAACCATAGCAGTAGCTTGAAACCAATCCCAACGGATGCCGGAGTGTCTCCAAGATTCGGATGAGGTTCATGGCTTTCAAGCCAAGAGTCCCTTGGTTTTTACCTCTGAGAAATGCTGTGCTTTTGCTGCTGGCAAGCTCATTGTAGAAATGGACGTGGACTCGAAGAAACAGAGGCGCCGAATCGGAAGGATCGAATCGGAGGTTTGCTGGACGTGAATGGGGGCCGTTGGAATCGGGAGGATCTGTGTGAATCCCGGAAGTTTTCGGTGTTTGGGATATTCTGTTGGATCTCTATTTAAAGTTGACTTTGTTTGATGCCCTTAGTGGAACTCTCATGAAATCTGAAGTGAGTTAAGTGGACTTGAAACGAACGCAGCCCATGGAAGAACATAGTTCATCATTGATTCGGATAGGAACTGGATCAAAGTAAAGTGTGTCAGCATTTGATGCAGAATCGGCCCTCAATCCTTAGTCCTTAATCCTCCTAAGGGCTTTTTACATGATAGACTTGTAACTTTCAATCGTTTCACAGATGATACTCTTCACTCTTCATCTCCCCTTCCTGAAAACAACGATCGTACCTCAAACATAAAACATCCCATTCCCACTCCCTCCCAAAACAAAAAAAAACACACACTTTCACCTAGTGTTTCCAAGCTCCTCCCAAACCTTCTTTCCATACCCGAACTATATACAGGACAGTACCCTCAAATCAATCAACATCCCATCCCCTCCTCAAACCAAAAAAACACACCTGCATCCCATGTTTTCCTCGTTTACCTGGCGCCCCAACCTTTAGCCACCTTTGACCAACCAACCTTCGCGGGAAGGTTTGTACAAGGACACAGTGCCACTGTGACGTGCATCGCTCATTCGGCACAACAAAGTCTTGGAGCTTCGGGGCAAGTGCTGCGAAGTGGTGCCAAGTGGGCAGAAGTGCCCTGAGCGCAATAAAAGGACGATGGATGAAGATGTTTCATTCTCACACCAAAAAACCAAGGGAGACAAAAATAAACGAAGAAGTTAATGGTATCTATAGTCTATATTATGTAGATTGATTGATATGTTATAGTTATCATTAGATATTAGATAGAATCCAAATCTATTTAATGATGTGATGGTTAGATCAATAACGTAATATGTTGAGGTGTTTTGCAGGGTGTTTTTGGATCCTGGAATTGACTAGGAAACCTATTTGTAAGACACGCCAATATCCCACCCAAAATGTATTGGAGAACGTTTGATTTCATGGGTGAGTTGAAGCGTAAAGACCCTTCGAACCCGTTAGTGGGAAGTTTTTTCCCATCCTTCACCAAGTCAAAACTTGGAGTTGAGATCAGGGTACCTTTAGTCTAGGTGGTGGCAACTCAAATATTTTGTATTTTCTTCCCTTTGTGGGGAAATGATCCAATTTGACGAATATTTTTTCAAATGGGTTCAAACCACCAACTTGTTCTGTACAAGAAATGCTGTGCTTGGGATTTTTGGGATGTCTCTTTTGCCGACTTGCACGTCTGTGTGACATTTTTTGCGGAACAAAAATTCTGAGGTTTTACTTTGGGATTCAGAATCCTTGGAGATTTGCGCATGCTTCTCTTTCCACCAGGCCAACCTTGAGATGGGGGAATTTGGCGAATGCCATGTGGCAGTTGGCATGGAACAAACGAAATATTGTGATCATTGATGTTTCAACCAGTCGGAAATGTCATAATTGTCTTAATGTTGTCAAGTTATTTGTTTTTTCTGGTGTGTTTTTTCAATCCTTTGGACGCAATTCTGATGAGTTTCGCTGTCAAGGCCAATATTGATGCTTGGATGCAATTATTTTTGCTCAACCAGGGAGATCAGGACGGGACCAAAATGAATCTTCCTGGCTTTAGGTTTACCTGGCACGTAGCAAAAAGGGGTAGCCAAAAAAAAGGTCTTTGGAAGTGGTCATTATAATGATTCTGTTGATGGTGAAACCCTGCACCAGTTGATATGGTAAATATCCCATTATTTGTAGGGTTTTATACATCCCAGGTGGCTTTCCATACAATTTTGATAGGTGATTTCAATGTGATTTCTCTAAAACATTTTCCAAGCTATTCAACCCCATGGGATCCATGTATGGTATATGTTAGGTATACTGTACATCAATTTACCTACATTTACCATACAAATCAACCATCCATGTAGGCTAATATACCATGGATGCATCATGGCAATCCTTACTCCAATCTTTACTACGCAAGATGGGGCGGAAAACATTCACCCAATCAAAAAAGTCCAAAAACTTGGGACTTTTGGATGTGAAGTATATATATATACCTGTAACCTAAATGACCCTTGTTTTGATTGGAAAAGACCTTCTTTTGGAGGAGAAACATAGGACAAATGGGTTCCAGGTACATCCAAAGATGAAAAATCATTGTAAATGGCTTGAAAGAATCTCCATTTCTTTTAAAATCACCCAGCCGTCTCAAAACTCATCTCCAAGGAAGCGATCGGTTTCATCCAAGACGGTGAAGTTTTGGTCTCAGTGGGATCTGATCGTGATCGAACGATGGCCCTATGGCCAGCAGCTCGTGAAGGTTGTTTTCGGATCGGCCGTAAAGAAGGCGTGCCATTAGCCACGTGGCGAAAAGGGTGTGTTGTTTTTTGTATTTTTTTGTATGTTTATGAAAAGAAAGATGACCTTGTAAGCAAGATGTTTTTTTTTGCTGCGGGTTTGATCGATTCGTTTTTTTATTGGGATGTTTTTATCTTCAGACTTTTCTCAGATGACGTTGTTTTTTGCAATTTTGATACCCCGGTTTTGGGTCTGTTTCCCTGCCATTTGGAACTTGGATGAACTTGGATTTTCCGACCAGCTTGATTGAAATCAGCTGATGATATCATCATCATCATCATCATCATCATCATCAAATCTAAGGTTGTATGCTCTGCCTATAAAGGAGGTGCTCTTTGTGGTTTGTGTGCAGCACCAGGGTCCAGTGAGTTGCCAATGCTCTTCGCAACCTTTGGCGTACAACATATCAAGTTTTGGCAAACGCCGCGCTCCGGACGTCTCTCCCAAGCCATTGAGGGACGTCGTGGCGCCTTTGGAACGGAAGGTCCTAAGATCATTGTCTGTGCCGTTTGGGTGGCAAGAGATCGCTTAGTGGCGGGTGGCAATAATGGTGACGTGGATTTGATTTTTGAATGATTTTGTTTGTGCTTCAAAATCTATTTCATCTTCATGTTTTGATTTTTGGTGCACGGTTGTATTTCAATAAGTCTCATTTCAATGATACTTCATTCTCAATTTTTCAATTTTGAGTCTATACTTGCCATCTATTTCTTTTAAAAGTCCTTCAGGTCATTTTTCTCAGGTGAGAAACTCCCAACACAATTTCTAAGGTGAAATCTTTTTCTTTCATGGCAGCCGTGCGGTGCGCAAGATGGAACCTCAAGTTTCTCCAGTGGCCTGCTTACTTCCAATGCGTGATACCTTAGCTGTGGCACCTTCGAGTCCAGTTTGTTTCTTCGTTTTTTTTTTTTAAGCATTAGAAAAGTAACTACCCCTTTGAAGGGTGGTGGCAACTCAAAATTTTTTGTAAAATGTTCATCCCTAGTTGGGTGAAGATTTCCAATTTGACGAACATATTTTTCAAATGGGTTGGTTCAACCACCAACCAGTTTAGGTATTTCCGATTTCATAATTTTAGTTGGTTGGTACAATTTCCCCATCTTTAAGATAGGAAATGTTCGAATCTTCCAATCAAAGGGTCCATTTTTTCTAGGCAGCGATGTGTTAGGTTTAACAGAAGTCCTAAGAAGCGACCGTTTTTTTTGTCACCTCTGTCGGATGGCTGTTTTGATGAGTTGGTTGGTTGCCATGAAAAACTGATATCTGTTGATGGCGACCAGAAATCTGGCGAGAAAACCAGTTAATGGATATAGTTTATCCCGTGATTTACAAGGTTTTACACATCCCGGATATTTGTACGTAATACTCTCCCTGAAACTAACAAATCGCCCCTGAAAATGGATGGTTCGAAGATGATCCATTTTCTTTTGGGATGACCTATTTTCAGAGGGAATCCTTATAATGGGTATATAAACCCCTACTATAAGGTTGATGAGCTTATTGTTGTTGTCGTGGTCGTCGTGAAAATCCAAATTTGAATCACGGCTTGAGGTACTGGGCAATGGCATGTGTCACCTGCTTCATGCGGGAAAGACTACAGAATTGGACTTTGCTTCTTTGGAGGGTTGGCCTTCGAGTAGGTTCAGAACACCATTGGTCTCAGGTGCCTGGCAAACCTAATGATCCAATGGTCAGTCACCTCAAAATGTCTTTCCATTTTCCAATGTTTTCCGATTTTTGTTTTTGACAGGAGATTCGGATATATAATTGATTTCGTTGGGTCTATAGTTCTATCATCCACCTTTTCCACCCTCTCTTTGTTTTCCATTGACGAATGAAACGAATGGTGGATTTTCCAGCCTTTAAATCAACCAATCAACGAAAAAACGGTGATTTCTTTCCAGGTGCTTGGAAAGATCGCCATCTTCTCTTATCCTCCAAGACACATTTGATCTACGTCGCTGCTCGGCTAAAAGATTTGGCAGATGCCAAGGTGATCTGAATGTTTTCATGAATTTCCCACCTTTTTTTTTCAGCCCCTTGTAAAAGAAACTAAGAAACAACAACCGAAATGCTAAAAAAAGGCTACAAAACGCAAACAATAATCATGTTTTTGATGTATTTGGAAGACTTAAAGTCCTATTCTCCTTTTTGTGCCAATTCTTGCAGGTATTTTTTTCAGTGGCAAATTGTTCATTTCTAAAGATATCTTTCTCTTCATCCTTTAAGGACCTGAGTCATGGTTTACCTCGTGCCAAATGTACCACTTTAGCCTCACAACCTGCTGCAGCATTGACCTCAATGGCTTATCATCCACTGGAACCGCGTATGTATACTGCAGCATTGGATGGTTTGGTGCGGTGTTATGATCTCCAGGACGAAGCGGCGAAGCGAAAATCTCATAATCATGACATATACTCTCAACAATGCCGGACATATTTATACTATTATACTGTTACTATATATACGTATATATGTATATATATATATACATACACAGGAATTCCACCCGTCAGTCAGGGGTCAGTAGTTGGCTCAACAGAATTTGTCGTAACTTCCATCCCCCAACTTGAAATCCCCCGTGCCAGATCCAATGTGTTGCGTTTCCTTGGAATCAACATCATCGAATCAACACATATCATGATTCATGGTTTTTTCGGATGGATGCATTTTCAACCTCTCACTGGCTGTTGATTGGGTGAGTTTTTTTTTTTCTGTCACCCATTTGATGCTATCGTAGTAAGTGACAAAGTGGCTTGAGAAAAACATCTGCAGATCTGCACCTGTCAAAGATGGAGCGCCTCCAAGTTTTCTTCAGGTCAAAACCCAACTATCAGAGTATGCCAAGGATAAAGCCATGAAAAAAACCATCCCCAAATGAAAAAGGGAAATCCACCACTTTCTGATGTTTTGATTTTTTCCAACTTCTCAATCATCTCCCCAACAACCCCCCTCCCCAAAGGACACCTACAGCTTACAAGCCAATTTAAAGCTTGGCTTGCCCCAACAAAAAATATATTCCCAGCACCTTACCCATCTTCAATCACCTCCCCAGAGGACATGACACACTTGGAACATCGCAGCTTCCGTGCTTCCACCACTGGGCTTACCTGTTTGGCAATTTCCGGTGCTGCCACGGAGGAGAGCTCTGCTTGGTTGGCTATTGGAGGTGCAGTTCATTGAAGAGTTGTTGGTGGATTTTGTAGGAAACACCAACTTTCTTTGAGTTGGGTTTCAGTAGTTTTTGAGGTTGATGAAACTATGCTGTTTTCAGGTAGACTTTAAGGCTGCGTCCCTTTTCGATGACACCTGTAGTCATTGGTTCCAGTTGTTCGTGAAAATATGAGAAGTTCATTGGGGATGTTGGAATCAGCCAACGGAAGCAGCGACAAAGCTGGAACTTGTCGCGATGACACACTTTTCAGCCATCCATTTTGTGAACGTCATTTTTTGTTTGTTCGCTATCGAACCCCAGAATGCCATGAACATTTCTTGTTTACAGGGCTCCCCTTGAACTTGTCGAATGTCATTGTTCCGTTGAACCGTCTCAACGTCTCTTCCCAAACTCCAGGCAGCGACTCTACCTTGTCCATCATGAGCGAAAATTCATACCAATACGTGCTCAGGAGGAGTGGACTTTTCACTGATTGCGGTCGCCGTCCAATTTGTTTCTCACACATTTCCCTAAAGGTCTAGTCGAAATTTCAATTTGTATTATTGCTGCAACATTGGTATCACAACATGATCTCTTGGTAAAAAAAACGTCATTTTCTCAGCATCCTGTGAGGACTCTTTCTGGCAACAAAGCGAAGTTGACTTGTGCCAAGTTTTCTTCTGTGGATATTTCAGGCAAGCATCCCTTATGGCTAGCCGTGGGCACAGAAGATGGCTGCATTCATACATTTCGCTTCAAGGAGCGGGTCCCAAGGGTGTGGTTAACACCTGGTTTCCGGGTTGATATGTGATATACTGTTGGTTGAATCATAGCCCCAACATATCCCAAACATGAAGCCATGCAGGTTGCTTTTTTCGATGTAGTTTTTTGTAGAAAGGCAAATTTTTTGGGGTGGGGCAGTGGGGCGTTTTCATTGGGTGGATGTGGATTGCCTTGGACCGGGCCGCAATGCACCTGCAACCTCTCAGGAGCCTTGCTGTCAAAGTTCGGCTTACACTGGCATGCATACAGGTGAAGAAGTTGTAAGTAAAATTGCAACCCTCCGTGGGCATGAGGCGCCAGTGGTGGACATTTGTTTTGCGGACCCATGGCTCAAGACTGAAGCGTGTTTTTTATTGTTTGTTTTTTTGTGGATTATTTTTTTTGGCTGGCGATGTTTGTGTTTTTTTTGCAGGGTCAATTTCGGTGCAACGGTCAAAATCAACCTTCAGGGCACCATGAATTGATAACTCAGCTTGGTCGGGATCCATTCGTTTCGTTTTTTTTTCCGGGTGTTCCCAAGAAACCAAGGATACATTACCTTGCAACTACCTCATCAGCGTCGACCTCTCTGGCAAGGATGGAGTCCAGATCATGTCTATGTTTTTTTGTTATTGTTGTTGGGATCATGGTTTTGTGGGTGGAACGATTTGACCGGAACATAAGTAGCTTGCGGCTGGCATTTTTTGAAATTTATGTACAAAAATTCAAGAAGCATGATATATGTATATAAATTGTATATAATATCTATATATATTATAGCATATATATATAATATACACATTGATATGATAGATTGATACAAATTATAAGTGTGCATATCCAAAACTCGTCTCCAAATCACTGTATCTACAACATGACTCCTACGTCAAGGGCGTCATCTTCGTGTCAGGAGTTAGCCTTTGATGTGCCTATGGCAAGACGGCTGCCAACTATGACAATGGTACCATGCCTCAAGGGGAGGTAAAGTTGCTGCAAATTGCCATCCACCAAAAGATACCCCCCCTGAAAACTAACATGACATTGGAAAATCCCCATTTTCAATAGGAAATACATCTTCAAACGGTGGATTTTCCATTGACATGTTAGTTTTCGGGGATGTACACCCCCGAAGATTAACGAATCGAACCTGAAAATGATGGTTTGGTTCAGATGATTTTCCGGATTTCCAGGGGGCTCGTATTTTCAGGTTCCATGTTAATTTCAGGGGTTATTAAATACCTAATTTTTTGGGGGTGAATTTTGAGGGAATTCCCTGATAAAAAGTGCATTGTGTAGCTTGGTAATATAATGACCTGACTGAATTATTCAAAAGCCAAACAACAACCTTGTGAGGACAAAATATCAACTACGATTCAAAGACGGTTCAACTCGACTGCGAAAAATAGCAACAACAAACAACATTTTTTGCTTTTGCTTTACATAAAGTCAGGAACCCTTACTTTTTTTGTAATTATCTAGGGGTTCTAAATATATAGATATATGCATAGTAATTTAGGACCCTTCGATTCATATGCAAGATTTGGAACGGCCCTTAGTTTTTTTTCAAGGGTTTCTGGCAAGCTACTGTTTAACGGAAAAGTTTCAGGTACCAAACGTGCAAGTACTGAACCCTGGGGGTTGGGTCTTCCCTCAACAGTTAGCCGTATCCATACAGCTGAAACCTAGGTGTAAGGCTTCCTCCATTTTGGGGTAGCTGAAATGGTGAAGGGGGCTGACCGACCATTCCCGGAATGTTTTATGAGGTAAAAGAGGTGCCATTTCATCCATGGACTTTGCCAAATGGATGGCAGCTTCAAGGATGTAAGGTTGGATACCGGTTGGTTGGTTGTCGTTGGTTCGGAACCGTAAGGGGATGGATATGGGAAAACGGCCCGCTTTTTTGGGTGGAGGGAATGGCAGTTTTACTAGTTTTTACGGGAATGTAGGGGGACATGTCTTGTGAATGACTATTTTGGTCCAAGGCTTTTTGAAGAAGTGTATATTTTCCAATGCTATTTGCCAGGAAAGATGCTCACAGATGATCCGAAGAAAAGCCGATGATAACATGTTTAGGCTTCCAAAAAGCCATGAGTTTGTAAAAATTAGAGGAACATTCCTTTCATCGGTTGTTTCAGTGGGTTTGATTTGATTGTTTTAAACTTGAAACTTGGATGTTCTGTCCATGTTTGTTGTTTTGGCCCCAGCCATCTTGTTTAGACTGGAGCTGAAGGATGAGAGATTGCCTATCCTGCCCGCCACGTGTCAGGTGGAGAAGAAATTGTTGCGCGTCCATGAGATTTCGGGGAGGTTCAGCGTCAACCTCTTTCACCGCGGATAACGGGGATGGAGAGCTCGAGCAAAACATCGACTGAAACTGAAACCCTGCGTCTTTTTTTTCAAAAGTATCTTTGACATAGCAAACTGAACATCGATCTAATCATTATCTTCATGGAAAAACTACCTGTTATTTTATGGAAATTTGCCATGCTAGATTGCCGGATGGCCAGGTCATGCCGTGGTGATTTGATGTGATTTGTGACTAGAACAACTGTCTATAGACGTGACTATGTTAGACTATGTTACGTGTCTTGTGCTTCCAACGTTTGTTTGATATGCTGTGGATCATTCAATATTTATTGGTACCGTAGGTGCAACAATTTGGCTTTGAGGTCATCGTCGTCATCGCAATATCTTGGGTTGTCCAGCAAACACCAGGGAAGATTCCACAACTGGTTTCTTCCACCGTAAGATTTTCAACAAAGCATCCGTTTCGGAAGGGTTTTGAGCAACAAATCTCCAATCTTTCAAGCCGTTTATCCCAGTTGAAAACGTAGGCCTTTGATCGCAGTGGCTTCTGATGCCATCGACCTCTTTCCCTTTCCGTGCCTAAGCTTGGTTGGTTTAAAAGCCGGGTTTCGAAGAGATGGTTGGAAAAGATGTGAGAGAAAGATGTCCCACAAGTGCCCATGCATAGCCTATGAAAAAATTATGGAAATTGTTTGGGAATTTCGATGATTTTCACGAAAGGTATTGGAGAAGATTTGAGGGAAAAAGCTTGGGCCTAGGCCAGGTGATAGTCTATTATTAAGACAAATGTTGGGAGGATCGGAGGATCACCCCCTTTTCTGCAAATGGGCAAGCACAAGTATGGTTGCTATTACAATTGATGGAAGAAATCCTGCACCAGTTGAGGTTGGCAGTTTATCCCACTATGTTACAACGTTAAAAAATAGAATCCAGGTAGTTCAAGCCGGACTTCAAAAAAAATCAGCGGTTTGCCGCTTTGCAAAGTTTGTAAACAACATGTTTTTTTTTTGGAATGTTTTCAACATGAACCCCAGGTGCTTCAGCAGAGGTCGATTAATTATACATTTTTGGGCGATCAAATCAACACCAGTTTTGAGGGATTTCCCTTGTGAGAGTGCATTCTTTTGGGTTGGAAATATAATGACCTATTATATTGGCAAAAAATTGGCCATGAACCCTTCTTGGTGGATGTTTTTTTTCGGGATACCCTCTTGGGAAAGATCAAATATCCCCTAGCAGCTGGCACTTTTGAGTCGATGGTTTTCCTTTTTGTCAGGTGAGGAGGGTGCTGTTGTCAACAGTTGATGGTTCAGAAATTTCCCAAAGAACCACCTGGGATGTGTGTCTCACTCTGTAAATCATGGGGAATATTTACCAACCTCACCTGGTTTTGAAATCGCCGGATTTCTGAACCCGTCAGGTGCCTAAGCCCTCCGAGCATCCCTCCACCTAGACTGGAAGGTCCTTCCGTCGGGAGGCTCAAATTTGGGAGAAGACAATTTCCCAGAAAGGTCACCAAACAGCCTTTTTAGAGGGTGACGTTTTCACCATCCCAAAAAGGTCACTAAGAATTGCGATGGGCTTGGATTTTAGATGTTTGATGATGACAATGTCCTCTTTTTGATCTCGACTTTTGTTGATATCGACTTTTGTTGCAGTCTGTCGTAAAAAGTCATAAAACTATAAGGGTTTTTTAACAGAGTCTACAGTATGACATGTAAATCATACGGTTGATGGAAAAAATCGTGCACCACTTGTGATGCCCGAAACGGTTTTTGAAACTGGTATACAAAAATTATATCGGGCATCATAAGCGGTGCAGGATTTTTTTCCATCAACAGAATTACATGAATTTAAACGATATATGTTTTTGTTCAAAGGTCACATGGCAGAGTCACATCCTTAGCCCGTCCCGGCGTGGACCCTAGGCTACGATCACCTCTTTGCTGTTCAATCCAGTGAATGACAGCTTGTTGGCCAGCTCTGAGACGGTCCCATCCATCTCAGATCTTGATCGTTGCACTGGGGGAACTGGACATATGGAACTGTAAGTAGTGGCAAAATTAGATCATGAACCGATTTTTTGGTTGATGCGCCTTGTTCAATAAAACACCAAACAATTATTGCGAGGTGTTAGGAAGTTGCTTGGTTGGTTGCACAAGTTCTTCGAAGATACATATATACGATGTCACCCTAGAGGATAGTACCAACTTTTCCCAGGTCCTCTACATTTGGTCTTGGCAGGCCGAAGCACAGGCAGACCTGGTTTGAATTCGAGAAATCGTCGTCATTTTTGCGACCCCAAACTTTCCCAGCAGTTTTTTTTGTTCGTGTCTTGTTTGGGCTGGCAAGAAATCACAGGAGGATATTTGTTGGTTTGGGCTGGTGACTTCTTAAGCACTCGAAATCTGTGCTGTCCAGCAGGTAAGAGTACCATTGAGTCCCTTGAAATCCGCGCGGAGCTTATGAGATTGCTTTCCAAATCTCAAAACGATGCTTTATGAAATCTAACATGGCATCAAAAAGTAGCTAATATTCCTAGGTGTAGGTGACTCATGGTACTTAGTAACTAGCTATGAATTGGGTCAATAACTATCATGAACCCCTGTAAGTTTGGTTTTGAGTTCCCAAACAAGATACGCTTATAACCCAACTTAGTAGTAACAGTTACAATCACTACCATGAGCCACCAACTAGGAGTTGTCTTGTTTTTCTATACGTTTTCCTATGGTGATTTTGCCATCATGACCTGCCAAGGTCCAATCTGAAACACCAGATAGTCGAAAGCCAAAAATGCCCGTCCGGGCACCGAGCAAAAATCGATAGATTTTGACATCTCAGGGGAAGGAAAGAAACTCCTGATGTTTCTTTTCAAGATGGGCCCCTGCTAGTTTATAATTAAGTTGGGTGAAACAACTCCACTTGTTGGCAAGTGGGAAAAAAAACAGAGTTGCCCATTTATAAGGCCATTTATAGGTTGATTATAGGTTGTTTTCTTTTTATGTTTTTACTCTATTTCTAACTAGTAAGGGCCCATCTTGTAATATGCTGGTAAAATGGGTTTCCTTCGAATTAAGTGGCTGAACAATTAGATTCTAGTCTTCCAGGATATTTTTTTCAGCAATGTCCAAGGTTGAATGATTGTAACAGAGAAATTGAACTGCTGGTGTTTGAGTGCATGCTGTATATGAGCAATTTAAAAAACCTGGTTGTTTAGGGTTTTTTGGAGGATGAAATACTACCCAGTTATGTGGAGATTAATAAACCATTATAAGGATCCCTTTTAAACAACCAGTTCTTCATAGAAAGTATCCGAGGGTTTGAATCTCGTGGCTCACATGAACTTGTTCCTGCAAATGATGGTCCAAAAACTGGGATTTCCCTGCCTTTCGAGTTGAATCATAGCACCATTTCTACATATCGCATCCACGTCGCGACGGGTGAATCAAACAACATCACCTTAGATTTGGGAATCCACCTATGAATAAAACATATATACAGAATATGTATAGAAATACGCAGTGTAAGATTTCAGGGTTTTGGTAGGCACACCCTCAAAAAACAGCCTTACAAACTGAACATGCCGGTGTGAGAAAAATTGTAGAAACACGTTCGACCAACCAAAAAACACGGCGATTACAAACTTGGACATCATCTTTCTCCCTGGTTCCATTTTGAGAGTCCATAGTTTCGAAAGAAAAAAATCTAATATCAAAAGACGGGCCCCTACAGTTTGACCCCCCAGTTATAAGGCATACAGAGCCATACAGATGCGGGTTCTCCAAAATGTAATGATAGATCTAATCAACTGTACATTTCACTTGGGGTTTTCACACCCAATGATTTTGTGATATTTTGAATAACCGTCATAATGTACATACAACATTAGTAGATCTTAATAGGCCCTACATTCATGACACTAGTTGAGGAGCTAGTACAGTCGATCTACAAAACCCTTGTAAATAATGGGATAGACTACGAACCTCAACTAGTTTACCCGCCGGAATTCTCCTTCACCATCAACCGTATCACTTAACAGTATCACTTGTGTGACCTACCCTCCGGTCCTTCCGAACAGTTTACCACCGGGCGTATTACATTTTTATTACTAGGGAATCCTTATAAAACCTTCATTTGTGACGACTACATCCTGGCTGGGGCGGTAGATCTCCAACATATATCGAGGCCTTTACACCACCTCCACGACCCAAAGTGGAAGCTCGTGATGCTGGAAAGGTGGATGCGAGGTAGGGTTTTCCAGCTCCATTTTGTTGTTGTTGTTGTTGTTGCTGTTGTTGCTGTTGTTGCTGTTGTTGTTGTTGTTGTTGTTGTTTTTTTTGGAGGGGTGGTGGTGGTTATCATGTGTGGCAAGTTTTTAATTGGGTATTTGAAATTTGATAATTGTTGAGAGTGTTTTCATGGTTGTTTGAAGTTTGTTTGATGGTGATTTGATGATTTGATCGTAGTTTGATGAATGTTGCAGTTCTTCTTGTTCGACCTGATGATGATGATGATGATGGTGGTGGTGGTGGTGGTGGTGGTGGTGGTGATGAAGATGATGACGATGATGATCATGACGATGCTGATGATGGTGATGGTGATGATGAGGATGAGGATGAGGATGAGGATGAGGATGAGGATGAGGATGACGATGACGATGATGATGATGATGATGATGATGATGAGGATGATGATGATGATGATGATGATGATGATGATGAGGATGATGATGATGATGATGATGATGATGATGATGATGATGATGATGATGTGGTGATGATGATATGGTGATGGTGATGGTGATGGTGATGATTACGACGATGTTCTTGATCTGCACAGGTTGATGTTGATGTTGTCGTCAAAAAGACAACAAGAACATGATTTCTTTGCAGAAAGCATTTGGGTTTGTCTACACCTGAAACCTACCGGGATTTCACAGTTGACCATAGTTGACCCACTTATGTCATGTTTCCAACAAAAACAGCCATCCGAACTTCAGAATGGCCAGGTCCAGAAAAGAAGCTGTTGGAAATACCAAGCAGTATCTTGTCTTGATTAGTCCAAGTTACAAGTGGGAATATTTCATATCAGCCAATGGGCTATGTGTGATACTGGTGAGGAAGTTGAATCTTAAAATCAGAGGTCATGTATACGTATACGGTATACGATCCATCACTATAGCTTCATAGATGTGGATCTCTTGCTTTTTTTGATGACCATTTGTTGCAACATACTTTCCGCTGCCCCCAAAAAGAGCAACCTGCCCCAAAACTGTGAACCCGTTGTCACTTGAACTTTGCCAAGTCTTGAGCAACTCGTAACTCATGTGCCAAAATCAACCCAACAAATTCCTGAATCTCAGTGCCTGGTCCCTACGACAAATTCCATGGAGGTTTTGAGATCACCAAACACCACTTCGGCTCCAGGCATGAGTGCAATGACGATTGGACAATTGGACATGTGACATGTGACCATGCGAGTATGTCTGTGTTTTTTCCGTTTGTTTTTTTTTGGTGGGGGGAAAAAACGACAAGAGGATACGAACGGTAGGTTCGGGACTTGACTAAATGTGTTTCGGTTCGTTGTTTCGGATGTTTTTGTTTTCGGCCTTTTTTCGGTGATTGATGTTTGTTGAAATCCTGTGGTTGATAGGTACGTTTTAGACTTTATGACTGTATACAGACATTTTAGGCGAATCACAGAAATCAGCACAGGGTGGGCCCAAGAACCATTTATAGGGTCATGATTTCAATTAGGCGTGAAAGAACCCCAGTGAAACCCGTTTATAAGGCCATTTATATAGGGGCCCCACGTCCCTCCATTTACATTACAACCATCGGCTCGGGACCCACCTGCCCGAAGGAGTCTGAGTTTCAGCTGCAGTTTAAGAGTCTGAGCATGACAAGTTCTCTGGAAATCTATAGTCGATGGCATGTATAGATTCACATTTAGCCGTTTTTTTTTTCATGAGAACGAAACAAAAAAACCGCGGGGTGAAAAAAATGATGAAGATATACTGTATATATATATATAAAGGCCCAATTGAAATGACAAAAAAAACATTAAAAAGTGACGACTTTGCTGCTCAGACTTGAGTGAGTAGGATCTGATGAGCAGCCAATTGGTGGTGTGCTCTTTGTACTTTTCTGTGGGGAAGGGGCGACAGGCTCGGATCGAAACACTCTCCGAGAAAGGAGGGTGTGTTTCGTGTGCCTGCCGAAGCAACTGGGGTTCCGAAAAAGAAGTGCCCTGCAACGTTTGGAAGTGGAAATTTTAACTTTGATCCCCGGAGATTCTCAAGTGTGGATTCATGTTTCGGCATTTCAGACACTTTCAGATGGTTGGTTGGAAGCTGGAAGCTCCATTAAATGGGTGGTGGGAAATGTGGATGAAATTTGGATGGTTCAAAAAGACTCCAAGAAGATGTTAGCCAGTGTTTGTTCACTGAGAAAACCAAATGTTGGATACATGGCTCAAGCATAGAGATGGGGATACGAAAATGATGGGACAAAGCTTCTCAATATTTCTTGCTGGTGCTGTACCAGCTTCTCACAACCGTGGGTTGTCGAAGGAGAGATGGGGGACAGGATGAGATTTGTTGAGCTGGGTGTGCACCCTCGGACCGCGTCGAAATCTAACTGTAAAATGTTTTATTTTATTTATTTTTATTTTTTCTGACGGGTGCTTAGTGATGATCAAATGAGCAAGGAATAGCATGGAATAGGCAAATTCCATCTAAATGACTCAGCAAATGAGCATTTGGTTGGGGGTGGTTCGCTGGTTCGCCAGTTTTGGTTTTCCTTTTGATGACGTTTGGTTGGCCACTTTTCTTTGGACCGACACCAGGGCCTTCTGTCAACGAGAATTGGCCCAGCCAGGTGGGAAAGAAGGGGTTTCGGGAGCGCCGGCAAAAAAAAACTGGACCAACTTCAACCACCTTCCCAAAACCATTTTTTCACAACCCGTACTTAGAGGTTCAGGATACTTAGTAACTGGTTATATGTAGGTTTATAACCCTATTTAGGGGACATATAACCCACTTATAGGGGTTATAACCCTGGTTACAACCTCCACGTATCCTAAGTATCCTGAACCTCTAAGTACACAACGAATCCGTTTTTTTTGCCGTGAAGGAAACGAAACGGAAAATTCCAGAATTTTCGGATCTCATGCCAGGTCGAGATTACCAACTTTTGTGGGACTGGCTGTTGCAGGTGAAGGGGACGGCTGGGCGTTTGGATGATGGGTAAACGTCCACTACTGGACAAACTTGGACATAAAAGTGATCAATGAAAACCTGCCGGTTTTTTTTTGCAAAATGGAGATTATGATTATATACAACTAGCCTGCATTTTGAGATGATTCTAGTATACATATAGTCTTATATGATAATCTTCATAGGAATCTCTGTGATTCCCTTACGATGATTTGCCATAAGCTCGACTTTCGTCGCTGTAGAGTTGATGTTTGATTTCGTTTGTCATGTTAAGAGGCTCAAGAAAGAAACACGTCGCCATATGGGGTGCCGCGAAAAAATAGTTGCTGATATGGCGACCAGATGTTTTAGCCTTGTAATCCATGAAGCTATTGAGTACACTTTCTTGGGTTGCAGGACATGTTTTCAGTAAAAAAGGGAAGAAGTAAGAAAATTTGAAGCTTATCTTAACTATTCCCAGCGCCACCTTCATGGAACAAACAATTCTCAAAATTTACCAACTACTCAACTGTACTATACCTTCTTGAAATTTGACATAAACTGTCAGCCCCTTCCACGTATTCGTGGGTTTTTCACGATCACCAGAGTTCCCGAAACCGCCTTCACCATGGAAAGTAGCGCGGAAAACGCCGTACGCTGGCGTCGTCAGCGCAAAACGCCCGACCCGAAACCACCCGAGTTTTTGGAGGAACGATGGAAGTCGACGGATGTTGTCTGGTTGGTGGTTTCAAATATGTTTCATGTTCAACCCGAACCCTGGGGAAATGATTCCCAATTTGACGAGCATATTTTTCAAAGGGGTTGAAACCACCAACTAGTTGTTTTTCGCTGTGTTTTTTGGAAGCGAAAACAAAAGGGTCTTAAGTCATCTTTGCCTCAAAAAGAAACGAAGGCAGATTTTTTCAAATTTCCCACTCCAAAGGATTTGAGGTGGATTCGTATTGAACCTGAAGAGATTGAGAACTCCTGATCAATTCCTAAAATCAGTGATTCCAAAGGTTTAACTCATGCCATTCCACCAAAAAAACAACTTGAGTGTTCCCTGAATCTATCATAGATTCAACTCAAAACTATCATCCTTTCCAAAGAAAACCTCCCCCAAAAAAAATCCAAAACACCTTTTCTTGAAAAAACGCCATACTGTACGAATGTTTTTTTTTTGAAAACGGCTTTCTTTGGAACCCGTTGGCGCACCCACCGTGTTGGCACCAGGAGGCCGCCGCCTTGCGTCGCTTTCACCACCTGGCGACCCAGCGGCGGCACAACGCCACGCTGGCGCAACTGCTGGAGCTGCCACCGCAGCAACGGGCCACGGCCTTAGCGACGCTCCGTGCCGAAGCCGTGGAAGAGGAAATGAAGGCGGACACTTTTTTTTCGCAGAATGAACCATTTTGTAGGTATTTTTGTTTGTTGTTGTTGTTGTTGTTGTTGTTGTTGTTGTTGTTACTTAGGCAGGGGCAAAGAGATTTATTTGTTTTCCAAATATGATGATTTTTGTTTCTGGGACACTTTTGGAGAAGGAGTTTTTGTTTTTCTGCAAAAGAGTGTTGGAAGGGACAGAGTTTTCAGCATTTTTTTCTGGATTTTGTCCATCAGGAACCTGAATTCGGTGGAAACCCTGGAAAACGAGATTCAGGCTTTGAAAATACAGTAATTGTTGTCAAGTTCCGTGCTACTTTTTGTAGTATAAACGGAGAAGTTTCTTCTTGGAGGATCATTATCTCGCATATTTATGAGGTGTTTTGTGTTGTATTACTTGTTACGCTACACTTTTTAGGGTATGTTTTTGCGAGATGAGATTTTCCTGCCCATGATTCAGAAGGAACATTGGTGCCTTGTTTGCCTTAGCAGGCCATTTCAATTCAACAGCAATTCAATTCAACCAATCGTTTAAAACAAGTTGTGTGAACATTTGCTTCATGTCTTTGGATTTCTTTAACTATATAATCACTTTTTGTTTGCGGTTTTTGCGGTTGGTGTGGGATTCATCTAAGGAAGGCAAATGCCATCATTGCATGCTGCTGTGCCAATATTGCATTTGCGACTCCATCGAGCAGATTCGTTCAGAGAAAGATCCCTCCTTGACCTTGAGATTTGTGGTATGGATGCATCACAAGGTGTTCCGTTTTTTTTGAGAGATCCTGGAGGAAAAAAATTCGGCGAGTTCAAAGATGTGAACAAGACATGTTTTAAACCATGTAGATGGGATATGTATGGATATGTTACTATATCAATTGGAGCAAATTCATTCTTATTTGACAGTATTTGGATGTATGTCTGTATGCATTTTTGTGACATGTGTTCACTTGTTGCTGAAATAGTCACTCCAAAGATCTACAGAAATACCTATAATATTGCAACGATTTGGAGATCCTTTGGAGATGTGCCCCATCATTTTTATCCATCGGCCGAACATTCTCCAGGAACGAAGACGGGCATCCAACACTGGAAAACTCTTAAAGCTTTTGATGCCACATCAAACAGATACTGGGTGGTGCTTTGAAATATTTGTTATTTTCATCCCAAACCCTAGGGAAATGATTGATCCACTTTGACTAATTAATATTTTTCAGGTGGGTTGAAACCACCAACTATAGGATATTTTGGTTCATGGAGTTGCTGAAGATGAAGAAAGATTACAGGAGCTCATTTCAAATCAAAGTTACTTCTGTTTCGTGGTGTATCCCTCCGAAGATGCAGTACCAGTGTCCACAATTTCATCAACCTTGGGTCTACAGAAATGTTCGAAGATACCGGTGGCAGTTTTGATTGATGGTACCTGGAACCAAGCACAACGGATGCACAAACACTTCGAAGAGATGCAGCATGTGATAGTTTTTCCTACAGGAGCGGTCGAAGGGAAAAAAGGATCCTGGATTTGTTGTGTGATTTACCAGACGTTGTTTGAAATGAAAATTGAGCATCAATCTATAGGTATGAATCTTCACTTTTTGTGTTGAAGGCTTGCCTTTCCAGATGGCTAAGGATAAATTGAGCCGTTTGTTTTGTGGTGCTATGAAAGTTTGTCAGGACAAGATTTAACCTCCGGTAATCTAACATGAGAATGGAAGGATTCTGGCATGATTGCGTACCATGTTTATGCACTTTTGCAGTATGTAGTATGTACCAGGAAAAATGATGGGTTCAGTTACTAATTTACTATCTTAGATGACCAGAGGGTAAAAGGGCTTGTTCAGAATGCTGACATCTTCAGCTTCATCCTTTTTCTTAAGACGAGGCCTACCCGATGACGTTGTGTATATCTAGTTTTTTTTTTTCCCGAGAGCATTACTTGAATCCATCTAGCAGCCACATCAAATTTACCTATCCAGCAATCAATGCTGTATAATACGTGCTCAAACCATCCACGGTTTCGGCAGTTTCGTGGTGTTCGAGGTCATTCTCAATTCCACTGGCGTCGTCAATCCCAAGAGGGTCGCATTAGCACTGTGGAAGCTGCCGCTTTGGTCATGGAAGAACTCACGGATGAAAGTGACCGCGGGGACACCTTGCGGAAGAGCTTGGCTGTTTTGATGGATGCGCTGGGACGTCAATGTCACCATGAGTCTTGAAAGAAAAAACCCTAGATTTGTTGAGAGGTTTGTCTCACCATACGTGAAAGGTGATCTAAGTAAAAGATCTTAAAAATGGATCGAACAATTGATTGACATCCTCCCCCCATACCATCCATGGGACGAACGGTATATTTACCCTACATGGATGGTGGATTTTTATGGTTTTGATGTAGGTAAACATACCAAACAGTCCCATGGATGGGTCCTGGGTCTACCAGCAATTCTGCTGGTTTTTGGTGACCAGCAAAGCGAATCCTCTCAAAATGTCCTTGATGCAGGTTTAGGAATTATATAGAAATTTGCCCACAAAAAAAGTTGTTTGATGCTTAACATTTTTTCACCGGTCTCTGAAAAAACGGCGGTTTGCCCGAAAAGTTAAGATTAACCACAAACTGCTGATACCGAATGGCAGATTCTCCGATTGATGAGTGCGAATGAAGTCACAAATCACTTTGGTTTTAGAGGGAAATCCTTCCAACACAAAAACTTGCACATCATGTTTCGTTCCCTCCGGTCATCTAAGGACACTTTATTTCAACATCATTTGCCTGAACCCACGGGCAAGAAGAAATATGCATTGGGCGCCAAACAAATGCAGAAGATTCTTCCCGGACACCGTGGTTACAAATAACAAAGATGCCAAAGACACTGCGGGTTGATTTGAAAAAAACATCCGCAACTTTGAAAAGCTATCCGCAAGGAGGAAGGTGTTTTTTTTGTTGATGTTGTTTTGGGAGGTTGACAACATCTTGATGGTCCAGGTCTAGCAGGAAACTTCAACAGCGATGACGCGCGGGAAGCGGTGTCTTCAGGAGGGTGACTGTGATGTTTGCGACTTTGATGACGTCGGAGCCGGAGATGTTTTGGGCAAATGCTGCCGAGATTTCAGCGTTTTGAGATGTTTTGAGAACGCACCTTTCCCAAAATGTGCTCACATTTGGGTCGCTTGAAAACCATCATTTGATGCACCCAGAGTATCCCAGTTGTCTTGAAGCAAGCGGCGACAGTTTTGTTGGATACGACACTCATTGGGTATGGTCTTGCAGAAGTACCATGGGATGGATTATGCATCCCAAAACATATCCAAAAGATTCCAAAAGTATGTATAAACTGATGATGCATGATGCAAAAAAAGAGAGCGCGGAGGATTTGGTGTCTGTTTCCATACTAAGAAAAGTCCATGGAAGTTAGTAACTATAGTTAGCAAGTTGGTTTATAACTTTAGAACCTTTTTTCGGAACTTACAACCTACTGATAGGGATCGTGTTCCATTTACAGTACTACATAGTTACTGAGTACCATGGACATCCCAGTATAGTTTTTAAAATTTGTCCAGTCGTCATGACAGCGAGTGGTCAGTCACATCAGCTGGGGTCGCAGAATGTCAATGATTTTCTGACTGGCCCTTTTTTGCTTTTTTTGCTCAAGCCGTCCATTAATTTTAGACTTCATCATGTTCATGGCCTTTTTAAATGAACCAGATCTTTTTCTCAAAGATCCAGATTGACACATCCACTTTTCTTGAAAATTGTATTTAAACTCTTGGAATGACTCAATAGCTTGTCATTTATCAGGCTTTTGCGCTTGCATCGTCGAAGTGATTTAAAAGTCGAGTGATTGAAATCAATAGCAGCCATGGCACATCGCACAAGACGGTCAGGAGTGATTGTATCAATGAACACCTCTGGGTACGGCTGTAAAAATTACAGCCAGAAATATTTCAGATGTATCCTTTGGAAATATCCTAGTTGGTGGTTTCAAACATTTTTTATTTTCACCCCTATTTGGGGAAGTGATCCAATTTGACGAGCATATTTTTCAAACGGGTTGAAACCACCAACTAGTATCACTCTGTCTTGGATTTTGTCTTCGATTTTTCCTCGTAGATGTTCATTTTATCTCGAAAATCAATCGACGTCACAGATACATGATGTTCCAGTATGATTTAAAACCATCCAACTCGATGTTGTATCTACTGTTTCGTCAATCTTACTGTTTCATTCACAATTCACTACCATTTCATCATTGATGAAAAACAACCAGAAATTTGACATAGCGTTTTGAAGAATGACGTTTTGGAAGACTATATCCTCAAATTTTGGGTGGTTTGCAACTTTTTAAGGATTCCCTCCATAATACTATCAGGATTGTTGGTGTTTTTGTTCGGTGGAATGTACCTGGAAGCTTGTGAAGTTAAATGGCTGGATTCCATTTTAACCCAATTTTGGGGGTACCCAAAATTTGAAGAAATGATTGAAACCCTGCCACCTAGTCAAAATGATTGAAACAAAAAATTGTTCAGACGTTTCGGACATGTATTTTTCACAGCGAGTTTCGACCCCGAAAAATATTCCAAAATCCTTCCGGGAAAAATGGTGGGTCATGTTGGGGCCCGGGGTTTTCCCCTCTGAAAAAAATCAACCCCATTAATATAATACACCTTATATCACATGATCACACATGGGTCCTTTTTTTGGGGGGAGGTACGGTATAGCCTAGCCATGTAACCCATGTGGATGTTTCCGAAAATAGTGGGAAAACTCCCCCCAAATCATCCATTAAAAAATAGGGTTTTCCATTATTTTCACCATCTATTTCGGGGTACCCCTATTTTTGGAAACACCCATGTGGCTATATTATCCCCCCTTTTTTAAACGGCTCCAACAGGTGGTGGGTGGTTTTTGTTAAGCAGCTCAAACACGGCAAAAGCTCCGTCCTCCAGGACTCCTTTTGGCCTTGGCCTTGCTTTTTGGGCTGCTTGGAAGTTGTGGTGAAAACGGGGGAACGAATCGGCAAGAAAGGAATTTATAAACAAATAAGATGCCACCCATCATCCTTAAAAGGTATATTTATAAGGTATATTTCAGATGTATCCTTTGGAAATATCCTGGTTGGTGGCAACTCAAACATTTTTTTGGAATGTTCACCCCGAAAATTGGTGAAAAGATTCCCAATTTGACGTGCATGCATATTTTTGGAAAGGGATTGGTTCAACCACCAATTAGAATAAGATGCCACCCATCATCCTAAAAAGGAAACGGTATATTTGTGTTTTATTTTGAGCATCCAATTTTTGTTAAAGGTGAGTTTGCAGTTCTATGGAAAGTGGATTTTGATCACATATTTTTTGGCAGAACACTCATGGCTGTTTCTAAAGATGTCCCACCCAAAAACACACTGTGGCCTGGGAATCTAATAGCCAGGCCCACAGTTTTCTGAAGGCCTAGAAGATGATCGTATTTTTTCCCATCCATGGTGGTATTCCTTAATTCAAAGCCTAGGTCTAGACCTGATTTTGTGGAGTGAATCATGGTGATGTCACGTGTCGTCCAAGAGTACTTTCTTTAGTAAAGGGTGTCCGTGTATCCCCTTTTGTCAGCACATCTATATTCTCTCCTTGAAACCAACATAGGCGCTGAAATAGGCCTTTACCAAAATGAAAGCAGTCTCCCAAAAACCATATTTCAGTGGCTAGGTTAGTTTTAGGGAGTGTAGTGATAGGTTAGTGAAATAATACACTTTACCCAGAAACATACCGACCTGTCGCAGCCTCACTGCCGGTTTTCCACGGTCGGCCACATTTTGACGGCTCATGAGCCATTCACCTTCCATCAAATTGGAAACATCTTCTAAAGTCTCGAAGGTGTAGACTTGAAAAGTCAAATTTACCAAATTTTTATGCAACAATTTATTTAGACGTACACCCCTGAAGATTAAGGGCTGGAACCTAAAAATCATCCAATTGAAAAAGAAAGACATCTTCCATCCACCTCCATTTTGGAGTTCCCAAAATGGCGCCATTCTTTTAAGGCCCCCGCCCAAAAAACGACAAAGAAACAGGGGTCATGGGCCATGGGACCCATTTTGGGGGGATCAAGCAATGCAAGTGTAGGGATACTTTTGGGAGATTTCACCGAAAAAGAGTGCATTGTTTGGGTTGGTGGAATAAGTGTCTCCCTCCCAAAAAGACTAAGAAAATCGATTTGGTGAATCCATTCATGTTCAAACTCTTTCATTGGAGGTTCCAGTGATCCCTGTCCAAAACGGGGCCGTTTAGAGAAACCCTAAAGTACACGCCCCCGGCCCGAGGTGTGCAACTGGCCCGAACTTTCTTCAATTTGGTGGTGGAGGAACTTCGGAACTTCGAGGTTTGGGTTATCCAAAAATGGTTATGGGTTAAAATTCAAAATAGCCCATAGGATCCATGTATGGTTTATTTACCTACATTTGGCATGAATTTATGGTAAATGTAGGTAAATATTCCATACATGGATCCTATGGGTAGGGATCATTAAATTATCACTTCGAGGATCATCCCAGGACTCGGTTTTGTGGTTGGTACAACCACCGTTAAAAACAACGCCATTTAGGTGATTTTGGAAGGGGAAGAACACTCCTGGTACTCGTAACATATCCCCTACCAAGGCAGATTTTGAAGATGGGTGGTGTTTTTCTCACTGGTTGGTGGTTAGTAACCATGGTGATCGTAAGTCCCCTAACATGGGGTTATTCCCCTTTCCAAATGGCCTTTCATTCCATGGCTTGTAAATGGGGGTGATCATAACCACATACTAAATGGGATGATCCTCCAAGTACAGGGATCATTAAGATACCAGGTTTTGGGGGAGGTCAAACAAGCAGCAAATGTTGCTGGTAGTTTTGAGGGATTCCCAGTTTTCACACTGCATGAAGTTCGGTTTGGTAATATAGTGATTGATTTTTGATTCATGTCAATAATCACTTTATATTACTTATAACTAGTGATATTTAATACCATATTGGTTATCAATTATTTTATTACACTATACAACATACAGTACAAGGAATCCCTCCCCAGAACGTTTTGAAATGCAATTTTGTTGTTTTCTTCGCTGGGGTGATGGCTGCAGCTTCTGTTCCGTGTTCGTTTTCGGTGGCTTGTCCTTCTTGGTAGTACTGTACAGAAAGGGGTCCCCATATCTGTTGTAAGTGTGGATTTATTCCTGGTTCTACCGTATTACAACTGGGATTTTCCGTGAGGTTTACTGAGGATTATCCAATTTTGTTTTGGAAAGGTTGATCTTTTTTTGTTCACTGCTTAAAGGATTATCCATTTAGTAAGTGGGACCTGCATGGTTAGCAGGTCCCTTAACTGGGGTTGTTTTTTTCCTCCAAGAGCTGGCATCACTGGGAAAGTTTCTGCAGAAATTCATTCAGTGATGAGGGAAGTGGAGGTTTTCTCATTTCAACCAAAAACCCCAAGTTACAGGTGGTTGAAAAACAAAAACACAGTTGTCAACGATTTACACCCTGGGCTTCCACCACCATTAAAATAATGGTTTTTCCCCAATTTCGATGATGAAAACCCTTAGATTCAGCAATGGTGGTTATATTAACACCCATTGTTTTAATGGTGGTTGGAATCCCAGGGTACAGAAATTGATCCTCCAAGTGCTTCATTTTCACTCCCCTTTTTTTTTCTTTCCGTCCTGAAGTTGCTTTCAGCTCCTGGGAACCCCGCTTTCAGGTCGTCGGGAAGTTCTTTCCGTGCTGGCAGTGGCACCTGTGTTGAGTTGCTTAGCTTGTTTTTTTCAAAAACACAAACCTTTTTGTAGATGACCAAAGCATACCAGGTGATTCAAGCCGTGACCTTTTTATCCCCAATCGTTGGAGGTCACTTAAAGCTTTGAAAAGGGTCACGTTTTTCGTCATCCCAAAAAGGGTCACAAAGAATTGCCAGATTATAGGTATTTTATGGTATTTTTGGTATTCTCAATTACCGGAAACCAGCTTGAAGGTATGTCATGTACTTATTGAAAATGAGTTGGTCGTTGGTCAGTGGTGAACTATGTTACCAGTGATTTTCAGGTTTCACTGGTGATTTCCAGTCGTGATATGTTTTCTTAGTCGTTTCAAAATGGATGTTTCCGAAAATAGGGGGTTTTCCTCCCCACATCATCCATTTTGATAGGGTTTTCCATTATAAACCATCCATTTTGGGGTACCCATATTTTTGGAAACACTCAAATTACTGTTGTGATCACCACTTTGGATTTGATTGGGATAACCATCGCAGGAGTTTGTTTTTCGATATTTTTCTGTACTAAGACTTGTGGGAATAACTTCATCTGCGATTTCAGGCTTCACATGTCGTGCGGGAATTCACGTGCATCCCAAAAACAAACATCCAGGAGTGTGTCCCCGACTCAAGTCAAGACATGGGGAAAGAGTGGAAGACTATGACAAATACCCTCCGGAAGTTTAAGATAGCCCCTGACCAGTTACCTTCCCAATAGGAAAGTAGTCTTTGAACCACCATTTTTGAAGGGCGAGCTGTTAAACTTCGGGGTGTATGATCTTCATACCTTTTGCAGGATAACCTTCTGGTTCTGGTTCTGAAAACCTCACCTTGGAAGTCATAAACATCCTATTTACTGTGTGAGGTTGCAAAATTGACAAAGCTTCGCAATCAAAACATCACATACCTGACAGACCCTCGCTGTAATCTTACCCTCCTAACTTTCAAAACCAGCGCAAACTCCTTGTGGTTGGATTACCATTGCAGGGAAGTAACATGATTCCCTCCCGTTTTGGCATCTGTGAAGATGATTTTCCTGTTGCAAAGGTGGGGTATGTGAGTGTTCCCTGGAGGGTATGTGATTCCCACTATCGCTTTTGGGCGGGCAATCTCAACCTCGTGCCTTCCTATGGCACTATGGCAGAAAAGGTTGAGGGCTGAAATCCTTCATTTTTATAGGCAATTCGTATATATTTTCATAGGTGTTGTTTGGTAATCAAAGATAGTAACCTTATGTAATCTTTATAAACCCTCCATTTTGTTTTCTTACATATTACATACATCTACTAAAATTCTGCGCTCAAAATGCCCCTTCGGTTTTCAAGCCAGCCACGTCCTTCACCGTTAGTTTCATCAGACCGAGGCAGTGTTCCAAAAGCGGCTTTTGCCAAAGACCTGGCGGGGAACTATGATGAAACTCGTTGGCACAAACATGGACCTCGCACGTTTTTTCCCCACCAAAATTTTTTGGAAGTTCCCTATCCGAAAAGTGAAGGGGATGTTTTTCAATGCCAGATGGAAGATTCATTTGGAGTTTTTTTTGTTTGTGTTGTATATCCTGCTGCATATGATGGATATGTATACGATACTGAAACATAGTTTTATACATTCATGCATCCAATTATATACATGGAAGGTACACATAGGTAGAGAGGTAGATTTGCCCTGCATACATATGGGGATTCTTTGATGTCCATTATGATGACCATGTCCAACATGTCGACACGTGCCATCCTAAGGATCCAGACTATCCAGGATGCAAAAGGAGAATTATTTCCCTGAACGATGGCGAAGTTCAACTCAACATGAAGGAGATTTCAATGACATGATTTCAGTGGTGACTTGAGCAACTGGCGAAAAAAACCCACAAGTTTCATGCGGCAATCCGGATATATCTCCAATATTCACGCTTTTAAACGCATCGAAAATGAGGAACCCTCCAAGGTCCCATCGGTTCAAGGTACAGGTCATCCTTTTAAGGTCCCTTCATTTCGTCATGGTTTTTTGGGCTTCCGGGGGCCACCTTCCGGAGACGTTCCAAAAAAAAATTGTTGAAAAATCCAACATCAAGCACGAAACACTCCGGGATCAACCAACATAGCTCCATCTAAAATCCACCATTTGGAAGATGTATTTCCTATTCAAGATGGGGATTTTTCATTGCTACTGTTGATATGTTTGTTTACCGGAGGGTAGGTTTTTTTGTGAATCTCCTTGCAACTCACCGAAACCATGGTGTGACAGGATCCTGAACGAGGAAGATCTTGCAAGACAACGAAGCAAGATGTCAAGTATGTCTTGAAAGGCAGCGCGACGTGTGAGTTTTTCGTCATGAGAATCAAAGGTCACCACCCAAAAAATGCCACCTACCCAGAAAATACCCGGCCGGCCTTATTAAGGGAGTATCCCCCAAATCCCGGGACATTTTTCAGCCCTTTTAGTACTTTTTTCCACAACATGGGAAGTAATTACTGTAGTTGCCGGGCTTTTTGATTGGAGATCGAGAATTCCAGGTTCCATCAATAGTTGTTTCAAACGTTCCCAAAAAATAGGTGGGATCGGTGATATATAATCACCCAATTGCAGGGTGGTGGTTTCAAAGATTTTTGATTTTCACCCCTACTTGGGGAAGATTCCCATTTTGACTACTATTTTTCAGATGGGTTGAAACCACCAACTAGATCGGCGATATATACCACTACCTATGTTACCTATTAACCTATTAAGAAAACCCCAGAATTTCCTCCATTGGTTCCCATCATTGGCGATTCTTCCTCAACAAAATGCTTTTTCGACAAAACGTTTTGTCAACTCGTGACCCCCCCGACCTTCAAATTCAGCTCGGTTGTTGTTAGGGCCATAAACCTGAGGATCTCTGAAGGATGGCATGTTGAGAAACATCCTGGAAAACCCTTGTAGCTGTTGGTTTTGAAAACAACATGGCAAAGTGGAAACATAACCAAAAAGCTTGGTTAGTGAAATTTATTCATGTTCCTTGGAAAAGAAGAAGCGGAAATTTGATTTTTTGTTCAACTTCATTTGGGTAAGAAGGATCATCGCTTGTTTTAACCATCATTTTCGGGAGCTAGCCATTTTTTCACGGCAAATTCTGCTGGCAGGCTCTGTTTCTGGTGATCAAGTGACTATTGATTTTGCTGACAGAGGTGGTGGCACAGTGGTCTTTTGGCAGCATGGTTCTTCAATGTTTTTCAGATGCCGAAGGGACATGTTTTAGATTCTGGTTGCTGAGAAATGTTGCAAATGTCGGTCTAAAGCAAAGATTGATGATTGCCTGGAAAGCCAAGTGAACTATTTTTAAGGCAATAGTTGCTGGTTTTAGGGGTAAAGTTGCCTAAAGAAATAGGACACTTGGCGTTCCAGGTGGTTGTTATTTTGGAGTGAAAAAAAACCTTGAAACAGATGCGTCTCTAAGATCTCATCTCACCGTGACCCACTTGTCATGTTTTTTTTTAGGGTGCCAAAGCTATCTATCAAAACTTGCCTTCCTCGACCTTGAACATATCCAAGCACCACAAAGTAGGACCCGTTAGTTACAACTCCACTTAACCGGATTATAACCCCAGTTACCCATTTATAAGGCCATTTTCAGGGTTATACTTATTTGGCATGGTGCCATGGTAATTAAACGGTTTTTGATCCGGTGGGACAGCGGACCGCCACATGTTTCACCAGTCTTGGTCCCGTGACGATTTAAGGTGGCCAAGTTCGATGGCAAGACTCTCACCTTCCCAGATGGCAAGACTTGGACACGTACCAGTGGACTTGCCAAGAAAGGTATCAAGAACAAAGCCGTGGTCGGCACCAGTCTCTCGGGCAAAACTGCTTTTTTTTTTCAACAAAACCATGGGACCGACCTTTTTTTTGGGTGGATCGATTTATGATAGAAAATTGGATGAATTCTAGATAGGGTTGGTTGTAGGTGTAAATTTGTGAGATGGTAAGTATGTGATGATGACAGTGTCTCAAAATTATGGATTGGTGGTTGTTGTTGGTTGTTGTATGTTGCTATGAGTTGGTTGAGTTGTCCTGATTTGTTCTTGGTTTTCGTGTCGGTTCTTTTCTTCTCCGCTTCTCTTGGATTCTCTTGGTACAGCTGCAGCTTTTCTGTGAGGATTGAATGGGATTCAGTTCGTTGAGCCAGAAGACTGAGGACCTATGAATCAATTATAAATCACAGGTGGTGGAAGGCCTTAAGTAAAGAAAACGTATGCCAAACGATTCAGTGCAGATGTTGCACCAACAGAAACTCACGGTTTTTGATGTCGTTGTTTCTTTCAATTTTGTTGGTGTTTTTTGAAAAAAAAACGACGTTGTTGTGTCCAACAGTTGAGTAACAAAAAGCTTCAGCCTTTCCCAGCCTTTTGAGTTTTTTCCGTAGAAAAGCGTTGAGCTGAGCATTTGATGAATTTGACTCAGTTTGAGTGTGAAATAACATCGAAAAAGATCAATTTGGGCGCCAAACATTGGTGAAAGCAACGACAGTTACTACAGCTGTGGTTGACTCCATTGCAGTGGCTTCCTGAAAAAAGGGCCGATGGAATGCTGAAATCCGAGTGAATCCGACGATTTTTGTTGAAAAATCTGCAAAGATGAGTAATGCTGAAGGGTTGCAGGTGTGACATCAAAAACCCATCCCTAACAAACAATTTCAAGTCAACAAGTTCAAGCAATGCATGTGAAAAGAGAAACTGGGGTTGGAGGCAGCCGCTGTTGCAGCCGCATATCGAGCTATGCAAGCACAGGCAACAGAGTCAACAGAGCTGGCTTTGGGGGTGGGTTGCAAAGGGGGGCTTGGAGGAAGATCAGTTTGAAATTGGTAATTTGCCAAGAAGGATATGGGATTTTCCATTGATATCTCAGATTACAAGGGAATTGAACTGGTTGATGTTGACAGTTGAAAGTATATAAAGAGACATCATAATCATTAGAATATATGTGATAGGACAGGAGGAGATATGAGGCATCGGCATTGCTATCTAATAACAGCACTTATATTTATTTCTTCTCATTTACTGCTTTTCCTCTTTTTTTTTGGGGGGGGATGATTGTTTTTGCATTGACAGTAAAAGCAAAGGCACAACAAGGCTTTGGCACAACAAGGCTTTGACTTTTCAAGAAGACGCTGTTTGTATGAAAAAACTCAGCACTTTCCACTAGAATCTTGTGTATGTTGCGAGTCTCATTGAGTATCCAATGACTCAGTCAAACCGGCAGTTGTGAAAATTCTTGGGGGTCCCAAGCTGATCAAACTGCGTATCATTCTGAAAAAAAGACAAGAAAACAGAGATTAATTGCCAACCCCTTTAAAAAGATCATTGGTTTTAGCCAGGAGTTGCAGCTGTTTGCTGTTTTTTTTTTTTGAATTATATAGATCGACTGCAAATTTTGAGACATCTTCACATCTTCACATGTCTTCCGGGACATTCTTTTAGACACCTCTGCAAAAAGCCAAGTGTTTCGAACCATGGTTTTTCCCTCCAGCGAACTTCTTAAGGTAACGCCTTGCCAAAGAGAGCTCAACGAAAACCACAGGTTTTCCACGGCCGGGTGTCGGGATTGGATCCCAGGTAAAGGGGAAAAAACTCCGAAAAGATTGGCCAGGAAACTTTAAAGTGCCCGTAGGATCCATGGGACTGGCAAAAGACGGTATATCTACCTACATCAACGGTTGATTTGTATGGTAAATGTGGGTACATCTGTCATACATGGATCCTATGGGATTTAACAATGTAGTCCTTGGGTGTGGTGTGCCCCATGTCAAGGATGCTGGCTCGTCACCCGGATGACGTGAAACATGTTTCCGTTTGGGGATCCCGAGCCAAACCTTTACTTGCCATGATTGGCGGGGCCACACCCCAATCTATGCATTTGCATTTTCATCTCCTTGACTTTTTCCTCAGATTGGATGTGTTTTCCTTATGTAACTGCATAGATATTTCTAGACATGTTTGTAGATATGTATAGATACAGTGTAAATATAAAACGTGATACAAAATAGCTTCTAGATATAGATTTACGTCTTCGTAGATATCCTATTTTCGATGCGTTTTCGGGTTTTTAGGGGAGAATGTTAGAGATAAAACGAATCATTCCTGAAAGGTTTGTTTCATATCACATAGGATCCATGTATATGGATCCTATGGGTATTCATTCAGACGATTTGATGGGAACATGACTTGCCGTGCAGTCTTTTTGGACCTCAAGAAGTGTAGATTTGTTTTCCCTCCATGATGAGAAAAAAATCTGTTGGGTGTGCCCAGCAATTGAAAAACAACATGTTGTTTTATTAAACTCAAATTCTTGAATCGTTGATTGGAGTTTTTCTTTTGATGGCTAATGTAGAACTTTGCCTAGTACAGCGCACAATAGAATCGGAACAGTATCCCTTCAACAGCTTCCCCACTTCCCCCGCTGGAAAAATATTTCTCGTCAACTGCTATGGCCGGAGAGGGCATCAGCAGCAAATATTTGAGCAGCAGTGGTGATATTTTGGCCAAAGAATCTCCAGGAGATGCGATTAGTTCTATTGCTTGGTCGCCTGTGCAGGATGTGATTGCAGCTGGCTCGTGGGACAGATCTGTTTATCTATGGGAGGTGATTCAAGGTGAAATTGTAGCAAGGACCAGTTATTCCTTAACAGCACCTGTCTTATCTTGTGGATTTACTCGTGATGGATCACGACTCATCACCGGTGGATGTGACCATCAGGTCACTGTGCGAGACCTAGAGGCACAACAAAGTCTGCAACTAGGGCAGCACGCAGCACCCGTGAAATTTGTTTGCACCTTGGAGGACTTGAATGTCATTATCTCTGGCAGTTGGGACAAGACACTCTGCTTTTGGAATCCTCAACAACCTAAACCAGTTCTCACCTTGCAATTGCCTGAACGTGTTTTTGCCATGGATGTGAAGTATCCTTTGATGGTGGTGGGCTGTGCTGATCGTCAAGTGCTCACCTATAAGTTGGATATGGGTTTGAAAACGAATCTTGCCCCTACAGCATCCATGTTTAGTGGTCTAAAGATGCAGACGCGGTCCATTTCATGCTTTCCCGATGCCAAGGGCTTTGCACTTGGTGGAATTGAAGGGAGATGTTCAGTGAAAGGATTGGAAGATCAATCTCAGACCTTTACCTTTAAGTGTCATCAAACTCCAAGTTCTGCCAGTGCAGTGAACAGTTTGGATTTTCATCCCAAACTTCCTCACACTTTAGCTTCCATGGGTGGTGATGGCAGTTTTATTTTCTGGGAAAAGGCACAGAGAAAGAGGCTAAGAACCTTTGAACCAAGCTCCACATCATTGACAGCTGGAAAGTTCAATGCAAGTGGTGAGCTTTTTGCCTATGCAGTTTCTTATGACTGGAGTAAAGGACACTCAATTGCAATGTCAAAGAAACAATGCATTTTTGAATTGTATGATATTGTATGTGCTATCTAGATTTTATTGATACAACTTATAACATAAACGTTTAAACTATACATCTATGATACATAGTTATATCCTCATATTCGTATTTTGTTTTGCGTTCATTTTGACAAAAAAACACATTTTTGTCGCATCTCCTTTGACACAACAAGAACCCTTGTTTTTTTGGTTTCCCAACCCACCAGGGGGGAGCGGTGAACCGTTCACCAACCAGGACATGAAGTCTACAATGAAAACTTGCCACGACAATTGGCTGTTCATCGCTGCAAAGAGGACGAACTTTGCCTACCGAAATGACGCATTTCCACCATCGACGACCTTCGTTTTCCCGCCCGGGAAAAAAGAGAAAAAAATCGCCAGAAACCACTAGAGTGGGGTGAAAAAGGGTGGGAACATGTGGGTGTTTGAAGTTTTTTTCTTTGGGGGGGAACTTTTTTTTGTGAAGCACAGATTGAGAATAGTATATTGGGACAAGTGGTATTGAGTATTTTTGTTAAATCATACGGGATATGTGTATCATGTGTGCACCACATCCACGAAAAGAAAAATCAACATGTTGGAACACTGTCGTTTTTTTTCCCCGTAAAACCCTTCGAAAAGACGAACAAAAAAAGATGAAAGACACAAGCAACAAACGTCAGTATGTGCCCCCTGTATGTTGTGTGTTGAAGCCATTTCGGCCAGGTTCACACTGATAGTTTTCCAACACCCGAAGAGATCAGGGTGCAAACCATTGGTACGGTGCGTTCTCCTTACAAGGAGAGAGTTTTCAGGGCAGGAATGGGCGAGGGATGAATGTACTGCTGTTGTTTCTTTCCAGAATTGATGGGAAGTTTGTAGTAGAGCTAGAGGTATTGTAAAGGAAATGGTGTTTCAGAGACTGTGACTAGTAAAGCACACTTTTATGTGATACATATTGAGAGCCGCAATCATTCAGCATTTCAACCAGGGACATTTTTGACAGTGCACTTTTCACAATTCCATTTGCTGTGTTGTGCAGATTGTGATGCCGATCCGATAGTTGGAAAGTTGCAATTAGATACCTCACGTGCTTGAAAGTAGTTCCAGGAAGCGGGTGATTGTAGCAACTAAGCTCGCATTCAGAGGTAATGATAAGTCACAGAGAAAGATCTCAGTACATGTTACATCAATGGTTTCTATCCATTTGTCTACCTATTATCCTACCTATCTACCTATCTATCTATATCACTACATCGTATATTTCCATCAGATATACCTCCGTAAAGTCCACTTAATTTTATCAAACCCTAAGGATCCAGATATGTCCTAAGACAGGGATTAACTGATTAACCCTATAATCCTATTGTGGGGATGGGATTAGGACCATCAATCCTACTCTAGGATAGGGTCTGGATCCTTAGGATGCCTCACAAGTTCGAACTGCTTCCACTCCTCACCGGCCAGGAGCGCTTCGGATGCCCCCGGCAGCCCAACGTCACGGCCGGGGTGACAGGTGGAGAAGCCGCTGAGTGCATCTTAGACTTCCGTGGAAAGGAGGACCGGACTCCCGCGATGGGCCTGGGATTTTTTAATGGTTATACGTAGTTGATGGTTCAGAACACCAGTTGAGGTTGGTAGTTTATCCCATTATTTACAGGTTTTTTTACATCCCAGGTGGTTGGGTTGATAAATTCAGAAATCCGAGGATCACCTGTTGAGGGACAGGTAGTTGAAATTCCATGATTTACAGGTTTTTAGCACCATCCAAACGGTGGTTGGGAATGGGATTTCTGAACCATCAACAGTATGTCGGCAAATTCCAAGAGCCACTGATTTCAGCTTTTTTTTAATGGTTACTTTATGAGATGTTTTTTTTTGAAAATGAACATGTGGAAATATTATAGAAATGAATGGCAACCTGTTATTTCCAGCCGAAGAGAAGCTGTGGAATTCATTTACATCAACTTCAATCATGCATTGGAGTGCAAAAATTGGAATCAAAAAAACGACTGACCTTTTTTTGAAACAGGGACTGTTAAATCACCTATTGGGTTGGGATCAAACAATGCAATTGGATACTTTTTGGGTTGAGTCAAATAATGCCCCCTTATTAAAGGCCCTCTATTAAACCCTTAAACTTCCGGTTTCGTGCAGTTTTCGAGGGCGGGGTAGGTGGGGTGGGAGGACGACCCGAGATTTTTTTGAAAGGAGAAGATCCAACAAGCACTTCAAGATCTCGAAGGATTTGAATTGATTTGGGTTTCCCGATCCCAGGGGACAACCGTCCTTGGACGTCTTTGGATGGATTTTCACGGCATTGAAATGCTTGGATTCTCCATCAAAACCTGGCTGTTTATCCATTTTTTGGGTGCCTTGCATTTTGTTGTTTTTTTGTTTGTTAAAAGGGGGTGTCAATTCTAAGTTTTTTTTTGTAGGGGCACCTCCTGGAAGGGTTTTGTGGGTTGTTACGACTGAATTGGATGAAAATGTATAGATGTTTTGTCGTTGAAGGTTGTCGTTGTAGATGTTTTGTCGTTGAAGGTTGTCATTGAAGGTTTTCGGAAGAAATGAGAGAGATGTGGAAGAAATCAATTTTGGGCATCAAGAACTAAAAATCTAATATCAGTTCATATATGATTAATATTGATTAATCAATATTCCTATGAATTATGGCAGTTTTAAATTGCTTTTCTACAGCTTTATCTTGGATCTATTCAGATGTATTTTTTCTCCCACGAAGCTGAACAACATCTCCGACTAAGGTGATTAGCTATCTCCACATGAACGAAGGCAGGCAGATGCCTTCCATTCTAATGGGGGCCCCAAAAAAAGTCGTGGAGTGTTTTTTGGACTGAAAAAAGAAGGGTGACTTTTTAAAGGGAAAGACAGGAGGAATTGGAAAGGAGAGATTGTTTGAAAGGGTCGAAAATTTTGATACTATGTACTGCAGAGGTTGATTTGGTTACTATGTTCCTGGACAATGATTGTATATAAATATATATAGATTATTAACATCTGATAAGGATTGACAAGGTACAAGGTTGCAAGGTATCCCTAAGATATCCAAGAAATAGTCTTATGCTAACATGTCACAAGGTAAGAACACCAAAATCGATCCTTTTCATCATAGGTTGGTCTTCTCGTGTAACTCCACCACGAGGACGGGTCTGTGGTCAATGGTAGCTGCTGCATCCAGACTTGTTTTGATATTTTTGTTGTTGAATTTTGGAAAAACTGTGATTTCTCAAAAATGCCCCAGAAAAATTAGAAGAAACCCGAAAAAAAATCAAAAAACAACAATTTCATTTTCTCAATTTGGAATTATCGATCATGATTTGACTGTTTTTTCCCCTTGGCATCGAGAAATATCCTTCAAAACATTCTGTTGCTGGAAGGACCCCGAAGAAAGCGAGGTCTTTTCGCCACCAGAGCACCGCATCGGCCGCCCTTTGGAGCAAGATGGGATGATACGAACCCAACGGCCAAGAGTAGTCGCAGCTACTGTACTGTTGATGGTTCAGAACACCAGTTGAGGTTGGTAGTTTATCCCATTATTTGCAGGTTTTTTTACATCCCAGGTGGTTTACATCACAACTACTGTACTGTTGATGCTTCAGAAATCCGAGGATCACCAGTTGAGGTACAGGCAGTTGAAATTCCATTATTTACAGGGTTTTAGCACCATCCAAACGGTGGTTGGTTGGGAATGGGGTTTCTGAACCATCAACAGTAGGGTGACATTACATTTTCGGTGGGAGATTCTTATTACCCTCCTTGAAACTAATAGCAGAGGCTAACCTGAAAACAGACCATCCCAAAAATTAGGGAAAGTTCATTTTCCAAGCCCAGTGTTTCAGGTAGGATGTGTTAGTTTCAAGGAGTGTATATAATTAGACATTACTTGTGCCACCGTGAGTGTTTCTAGTTTTAAGCCGGGGTGCAACAGTTTTACCCAGGATTCCAGTAACAGGAGGCGACATGTCTTTTTTAGTGGAGATCCCGAGCAAAAAACATTAAACCAACTCACTTGACACCACTGCTGGCATCCTGGGAGGAAAACATGCTTGCATTTTTTGGGATTTTTATGTCTCAAAATTCGAAAATTGGTGAGTTTTTCTCACAAGAAATCACTTCCATGAGATTCTTTGAAACAAACAGCCATGAGTTTTTTTTGAAACTGAAGGATCAGACTTATTCCGCCCCAGAACTTCCCGATGCCAACGAATCTGCCAAGGAATCATATCGGTATGTCAGCATGTCGCTAGCAGCTCAGATTTTACCAGAATCTATATCCCGGTCCCACAAGTGCTTGGCACTTTTTCGATTACATGTGATGTCAACAGCAGTTTTTTGACAAAGACCAGCTTGCCTTATTTTGTTGAAGTCGATTCTCTGCGATTTTTTTGAAAACGAACACGACTAGCTGGAAAATCACCTAATTTTTACTAGAAGATACATCTTGAACTGGTTTCCCACCAGGGAACGATCATATTTTCCCCCGCCAAAAAAAGGCATGTTTTCTCGTCGATGATGTTCCCAACGGGCCCTGAAACGGTGGGGATATGTTTCCCACCGTTCCCTGGAGGGTATTTTTCCAGCTAGTCATCTTAGTCATCTTCGTTTGTTTTGGGGGACTCCACAGGTTTAGTGGCAGTTGATACAGAACAGTTGCAAGGCCCGGGGGGTTAAAAAGTAGTGACTGGCTGGGGCATTCCGATTCCTGTATTTAAATGATCCGATGAGTTTTTTTTCTCTGAAAACAACGACGACGACGACGACGACAACAACCACAACGACCACGACAACGACAACGACAACCACAACAACCACAACTGTCACATGGAAACATGATTTCCATGGATTTTGACCAAACTAATGTGGATTTTATATTAGATTCGACTGTGACTTTTAGTCAGAAGAATATCCCGTGGTTCACCATGTTTTCATGGTGTATCTCAGCAGAGGAAACAGATGAGCAATGAAAATCGGGCCACTGCTTGTTTAGGGTATATAGGGGATGAACTCCTACCCAGCTATGTGGGGATTATCTCATGAGGTAAACCATGAAATAAGGATCCCTACCTGGAACACCTAAGGGGTGCTAAATGAATGGTAAGGGGTGCCCGTTAACCACCCCTTAGGGTCATATTGGCACCTCTTAGGTTGTGCTGGGTATGAAACAACCAACACAATGGAATGCGGATGGTGAACTATATGATCATGATATTAGTGAATTTCCATGGAAAAAGGGTAGATTATATCGTGATGTTTCAAAGGCACGTTTTACCGAAAACTTCCCATGCAAATTTGCTCCAGTCGTGGTACGTGGCCTCGATTTATTGGATGGCACACCAGTGCTTGACATCAAGCCGTACGTGCGGAACTCGGCGGCTTCCCGGGTGTCGTTGTGGTGAACTCAAGGTAGGTCAACCCACAAATTGACCCCAAAAAACCTGCCTGAAAGATGGAAGATTTTTGGTGAATTTTGGGGGAAGAATCCACAACTTTTCGTTAGGCCCCAAGTATAGTGTAAATGTGAGTTCCAAAGAAGGTACATTGCTGAAAAAAACTAGTTTGGTCTAACCAAAAAGATAGAGGTTCAAACAATTCCCATAGGGCCATAGGATCCATGGGAATGGTATTCACCATAGGCAAAATCAACCATCCATGTAGGTAGATATACCATTTCCATCCATTTCCCATGGATCCTTCATGATTGGATTCCACGTGGATTGAACGTATAGGTGTTTAGGTTCTGGGTGCTTGATGTTTGGCGTGTTTCTCCTTGAGGTGCCCTATTGCGATAGCTTCCCAGGCGGGAAACCTCCTGTGGTGTTTGTTGTTTGGATGGTTTTGGGTGTCCAAATATCTTCTCAGGACATGGCCCTGGATGTCTAGGGTTAGGAGAGTTTCCAGTGTTTTTCTCCATGTTTCCTAGAATGAGTCTCAAGTTTGATCATTTATCCAGGAAGATTGCATCCTGACTTTAATTGTCTTCAGAAATTGTGTTTTGGCAAAGCTGTCACAGGTGCAAAGGCAGGTTGGTTAGATGATCTTGATGCACAAGACGAGCGTGATCATTTGACTTATTGGCCACCACCCACGTGATACCTGCCATGTTTATATCCACGCGAAGTCGTCGAAAGATTGGAGTTCCCCGGTTTTACCCTCCCGGTTAACGAACCAGCAAGTTTGCGGGCCGGAAAAATGGGTCATTCCCAAAACGGAAGAAATTCACTATCCATTTCAGGTGCAAACTCGATATACCAGTCAACTGCCATTTTTTTCTTGTCCTTGTCGAAGTCTCAGATTCCAAATCGTTTGGGGGTTTCAAAAAGCAAGGCCAAAAATTCACTATAAATCCACAAAAACGATCATATATCCCACGTTTTCCACCAGAAGGGTAAGCCATCAAGTTTAACGGAAGCTGGAGAAAACGCAACATGCCAAAAAATGGCCAGGCATTTGTCAGCGGGAGAAGCTGCGAGCGATTTGGAAACGTTGGAAGGAAAAGAAAAAGATGACAAAAAAGAATACAAAAAGGGGCTGCTGCATGATAGGGACGTTTCCGAAACTAGTGGTACCCCTAAATCATCCATTTTAATAGGGTTTTCCGTTATAAACCATCCATTTTGGGGTACCTCTATTTTTGGAAACACCCATAGAACTTCTGAAGGATTGACCCGTGATACAGGAGCTCTGAAGGCCCTTGTGTTCACAACAAAATGCACAGAAACGGTCAAAAAAGCTTCGGGATTTGTATCTGTTGTCTGTTGTTGTCGTTGTTGTTGTTGTTGTTGTTGTTGTTGTTGTTGTTGTGGTTGTTGTTGTTGTTGTTGTTGTTGTTGTTGTTGTTGTTGTTGTTGTTGTTGTTGCTGCCAACAATGTCAGTCCACCTTCAGAGCATGTAAAATATGTCAATCGGAGCCGCTGTATCTTTTTGGAGGCCGCTCTGGAGGTATTTTTTCGGCCTCTGAGCCGCGGTGCACCAGTGGCTCAAGTAGTTCTCTCTTTTCGGACCGTCGGATATCCTGACGTTTGCAGAAACCCAGACTGGGCCAGGGACTCGGGATCCGTCGAAAACTGGCCGGAAAGCATATGGAACAACAGGGTATGTAACACAAAGGTATCCTTTTCCGAAGTGAATGGTGTAAAACCCTCAGCACCCAATCCCATAGGATCCATAGGACTGGTCATTTACCTGCATTTGGGAATGTGTGTCTTCAAAAACTACGGTTGACTTCCATCTATTTTTGGATATAGCCAACTGACCTTAAAAAAAGTCCAGGTCGATAAAGTCGTCGATTTTCAAGGGGGGGATTGGTAACATTTGCACCTGGAACCGGAACCTGAAACATCCATTTACATTTTTAAAAAATGGCTGTTTCAATTAGATGATTTTTAATCTTTACGACATGAAAAATGGAAAATGGTTGGATTAAATCACCAAACATCCATCCATTTTTAACTGGTTGTTTTGGAGTTCCAGGTAGAACCAAGCTGCCACCCCAAAAAAAATGGCAACCCCCCAAAAACAGACGCCAAGATGAGAGGCATCCCATTTTTCTCGTGGAACTTTCCTCTGCTCCATGGAGTTAGGTTACAAATCACCGGTGTTTTTTTTCGAGGCACCAAAAAAAAATGCGGATCACTTTACAAACATTAAACATCAAACTCTACTTCAACTCTAGAATCCCTGTTTTTTTTGTACTCCCCTAAGGATGATTGGACCCTCAAAACTGGCTATTTTGAGGACCCTACCCCTGCTATGCAGATTCAAACCCTTCCATTGGAGGGTCCAAGATCCTTAGGGTCAATCAAAAAAATTGATGTCCTATAGAACCGTTACCACATTTCAATGATCATACCAGCACCTTCCAAGGGGTGCCAAATAAACCCTAAGGGATGGTTAATTGACACCCTTTAGGAACCATTTGGCACCCTTTGGAAGGTCCAGCTATGAATCATATGTTTTTTTAAAGAGTCTCACTTTACCATGAAAAGGAACATGTGAAACCTGTCTCAAACTTAATATGTCTTCTCGCCCCCTTCCTTCAACAAAAAAAATCACACCAAAAAAATGTTGCAACTAAATTGGTACATATCAGCACATTTGGTTGAGGTTTCTGGGAACAAAAGCCACAACCAAGGAAAAATCAACTGATTTTTGTTGAATTTGTTTGGCTCGAAATCTTAGCTCTTTTTACCTTCTCAACCAACTTGTTTTCAGAGCTTACTGACCTGCTGGAGCTTACCAAGGCCCCAGGTGGACGAAATCGCATGGCCCCACGGAGTCCCTTATCGATGATTCATCGGAGTTTTTGTGGGGAAAAGTCCTTCACTCATTTGCGGAGTTTCTTTTCGTAATGGGTCGAGTTTGAAAGATTTGGGTCATTCGCGTTATCACCAAGGGTTGGCCCCTCCGAAATTCCCTGTCTACATTTTTGGGATTTTTGGGGGGTGAAATTTTGGTGAATGAGAGAAAAACATGGCAAAGAATGCTTGAAATGAGTCGTCAAGATTGATGCAAAAAATAATGCTTCGTGGTTAAAATTGATGTTTTTTTGGTTGGTGTTGGTAACTATTTCAGGCCTGGTGATTCAAAGTGCCCTTTTTGGGATGGTTAAGTGACCCTTTTAAATGGTTAAGTGACCTCCAACTAGGGGATGAAAAGGGCACGGCTTGAATCACCTGGGGTATAATGTTCTTAAAAGATCGTTTCTTTTTTTGGGAATTTTCACCAAAAATTGCGGGTCCGGAGAATACGAAACTCCGCCCGAGATTCAAGGCCCAGAAGCAGAGCCACTGATGCAGGCAGGAACCGTGGGAACCATGCCACCTTGACGGGGATGCCTTGACCTGGAAAATAGCTGAAGCCAAATTGATATGGGTGTTTCCTTAAATGGTGGTACCCCCAAATCATCCATTTTAATAGGGTTTTCCATTATAAACCATCCATTTTGGGGTACCATTATTTTTGGAAACCCCCATATATATCCAAAGGATCCATGGGACGAGTGTATATCTACCCACATGGATGGTTGATTTTTGTAGGAAAAATATACCATTCCCCATGGATCCTATGGGACATGAAATACGTGGACAGGCAGTTTTCTTGTTGCTGTCCCGATTTTGTTTGGCACGCTAGAAGTTGGAAACCAATGTGTTGTTTCAATGTAGGAGCATTCAACAAGCATAAAGTTGCAATGACATGATGCAATTGTAAGAGTGAACGCACACGTTTTTTTTGTTTGAAAGATACTTTCCTGTATGGCAAAGTTGGTTGCCAAAGGGTCAAATCATCATCAAATTGAAGGAACATCGTGGATGTTTTTTTTCATATCATTTTTTTCATATCAAGGGCAAATCTTCAGAAACTTTGAAGATGGGAGGGAGCAGATTAGAGAAAGGTATTTCTCAGGCTTAGTAAAAGAACAAAAGAATATTGAAGGTGTTCAGGAGAGGCCGCTTTTTTCTCCTTGTAGTTGTAGGTTGTGAGTTGTTTCACGTAGCTATTGATACCAACCTCTTGTAAGCGAGCCCTCATGTTTTGGTGGAATGGAGCCACACGTAAGCTATCAGCAGCATCATACCAGCAACACTTGGGGAATTTTCAATCGTGGAGAAGAGAAATTGAAGATAGACTAAGACTACTCTCCTCCTTGAAACTTGATAAATGCATGTATATATATATATATACATATATTATATAAATATATATATATGTGCATTAATAAATATACAGATACATAACTTAACATACATATCCCATAAGACTTCAACAATTTA
The DNA here is from genome assembly GCA_000507305.1 of Breviolum minutum Mf 1.05b.01. Classification (NCBI taxonomy): domain Eukaryota; class Dinophyceae; order Suessiales; family Symbiodiniaceae; genus Breviolum; species Breviolum minutum. The sequence goes on from DF240437.1 coordinate 93,753, forward strand.
GAATCTGAAAGGGTTCCCTTTTCTGAAAATGACGTGGAATGAAAAAAGATCCCCCCCAAAAATGAATCAACTCGCTGTTCACCACTGACCAGACTGCACAAAATAGCTTGATGCCACCCACCGGCAAGGCTTGGAATCTCGGGGCGGGATGTGATTTCACATCATCGACTCATGAGAAAAGCCATGAAGAAAAAATAAGCAATTCTAAAACTGTAGGGGAATATGCACGTTATAGGAGATGATGGTTTAGATATATGATATGTAATATTGCTGGTATAATTGATATGCTCTTTTAAGAGCTCGTTTCAGGGAAGATGGTTTTTGAGGGTTGTGAAAATCATCCATCTTCCATTTTCTTCTGATCTTATGCTGATTTTCCTTGGCAAAAGCCCCCAAGAGGTGATCCCAGAAAGCCGCGGGATTTTTGATGTTTCACCCCCTAGACTTGTTACGACTGCAGGCTGGCTCAAGGAAGATCTGTAAAGTGCAACCGGCCCCCGAATCTTGCCAAAGTGAGCCTTGAGCCATCCGGACGAGTGAAACACATAATGATGCGGGCCACCTTCGGGGTGAAGGTGGTCCGCATCATGCCTGCCAGTGTTGTGGGTGACCAATCCCCAAGAGTTGGAGCATGAAACTGCAGGGACACTTCCGAGCGGTGAGACTGAAACAACCTTCGAATGTTCCCTTTCATTGCGTCGGGGGGAATTGTAGAAATCCCAAGCTTCCTTGGTGGCCACTTGTCCCCTCTGTTCCAAATCAGGGGGGGGTCACTGGTGACCCAAAAGGTACGACGGCTGGTTGACTTCGCAAACCTTCTCGCAGGAGTAGACGGTCCATTCCGGTTTGTGGAAGATCATGCGCAACCTCTGTACAGGTTGAAGAGAGGAGGGACTCGGACTGGGAGGTGAAATTCTCGCATGGGCCCAGCCAGCCAGCCAGCTTCTTGCAAGCTGGGCCCATACGAGAATTTCACCTTCCGCCACTCGAGTTTCTCCTGACAAAACACGAGCCACTTGGAGATTTGGGATGACTTGTTGAAACGGTTGGTTGGCCTCAAAATCCAGGCGAATCTCGAAACAACGATCTCAGATGCAGCAGATGCAAAAATATGATCCCGGAATCTTGCGAGAGAAACTGGTTTTTGGATGGGTTTTTGGATGGTTTTTGACGTTCTGAGCAAAGGTTCAATTTCTGATTGGTTTTGTTTGGAGTTTCCGAAAGGAGGCTTCTTTGGGAACTTCGCGAAAAAAAAGGTAGGCTCAGCAAGTCCGGGGGGTGTCACCCCAACTTCAATGGGTCCCCCGGGAATCCTTGGGACCACACCCCCCCCAAAAAAAAAATCAAAAAAAGATGCTTCCACGACTCACGACTTCACGTGCGCCCCTCAAGAGTTGTTTACAGAAGTGGTGGAGATCCTCCCAACTGCTTCTAAGTTCAGATGATGGGGTGAAAGATTACATTATGACTTGCAAAGAAGATAAGGCACATACTTAGCGTTTGCATAGTGCCACATCAAGAATAATGGGAGATAACAAATAAGGGGTTCAGTGCAGTGATGTTTGATGGGCAAATCGTACTAGCATCGTTCGTGGATACCGTGGAAACCCTGGATACCCATAGAAAATTGCAGACTTAGGGCATGCTTTATTGATAGAAGAAAGAAACATGATTGGCCAAAATCAATCATACTTGTACGTACGATTTGCTCTTTCGTTTTTCTTTGATGTTTTCAATTCAAATTTGGAATGTGTGTATCTGAAACTTAGGGGTGGAATCCGGTGATTGTCCATTCAAATGCTGCCGATGTCCACTTATGTTGTTGGTAGCTCATTCTGAGACAGATCCAAATCAAGATTTGCAACACATCATGTCAAAAAGCAGTGCCCAAAAATGAACTTTGATGTCTATGTACAGTTATGTTCATTGGTTTTTCCACTTTGGGTTTTCATGATCTTTTGGAGTAATGAAATCGGTGGAGACTTGGTGGACATTTTTTTTGGCTCCACCAATTTCCCAGCCTCCAAGTAGGGTGGTGGTATCTGACATGAAAACCATCCCTGAAACTAACATTTTCGCCCCAGAAAATGGATGGTTGGAAGATGATCCTTTCCTTGTGGGGCAAAAGGCCTATTTTCAGTGGGCGTTTGCTGTTAGTTTCAGGGAGGGTATTTTTAAATCTTTACTCTCACATTTCTGTCAGTCTCCCATGGCAACAAACCAAGATTTTGGCCTGCAGGCCATGCCTAGTGGATTCTGCGGTGTTCATGGCGCCTTCTATTTCGTCGTGGTAGCTGGAATTACAGTCACGTGGCACACAGAGATTCCCAGCAATATGTTGTTAATAAGATGTTTTGTCAAGGAAAAACGTGAGAAATGTCGAGCACACTTGTTTTTTCTGTATTGCTTGTGTATCTCTTTGCCCGAGATGAATCGACACTTAGTACTTAGAGCAATTTCTGAAAAACGCGTCCGGATTATTTGCAGGACTCACCATCAAAATCTCCCAATGTTCCTTGCTGAATCCTCATGTTTTGCATGGCTCTCTTCGGTGTTTTTTTATTCCGAACCAACTTGGAGGAAACCTAAACTCATCAGACAGAATGACATTTTCTCGGGCACGTGTTGGGAGAAACAAGAAGCAAGTTATGGATTTCTTGGAAAACTATTTTGTATTAAATGTATAGCTGGGTGGTGGTTTCAAATATTTTTCATTTTCATCCCTACCTGGGGAAATGATCTAATTTGACTATAATATTTTTTCAACTGGGCTGAAACCACCAACTAGATAAGATTTGATAGAGTAATTTAATTTACATGATTCTCAGAATGCAAGAAACTTCCCCCCCCCCCAAAGATACATTTGCTTTACCTAAGATGGCCGTCCTTGATGCCGTGATGCTACAGACTTGGTGGGTTTCTTGGCATCCAACAGAAACATGGCAACGGATCCAAGGGGGACACGTGTTCTTGAAACACATGGGACTTGGGGTTGGGGGCAATGGATATATAATAGATATATTATATAAATGTGTATGTCTGCAAAAAGTCTAGATTTGCTTTTGTATTAGGCCAGTTCTTTATTCTGGTACCCAGTCAAAAAAACAATTTCACATGTTATTTTATGTATGTGTATACGTATACAAACAATTATATTTGTAGTTTTTTTTGAATTTTGATACCGAATCAGATGAACATCACATTTTAGTTTCAGTGCTTTACTGAAACTCATGCGCAATATGGAAAAGCGCCTGTCCCAGGGCAACATGGTTTTACACTTTCTCCCAAAGTCGTGGAAGTGGAAAATGGCTGTATTGAAAGGTAACGACTATTGGCGAAATCCATTTTCCCTTCCATGATTTTGGGAGGAAGAGCAGATGTTTTTTTGGGATTGGATTGGTAATTAGAGCTGACGAAAAGAAATAGAATTTCTGTGTTGAAAGTAGATCTACCTGGAATTCTTTTGTAATGAGCGTTTCCAATCAATCTAAGAAGGGAAATCATGAAACAGCGAGAGGCAGATGAACGATTTATCTGAAGCTCAATGATATATTTATGCGACACTCTGCCACGTACCAGTTGGTAACGGTTGAATATCCTGAACGAATCGACCAGTGTTTCAACTAGCCATTTCAAATAGGCGATGGCTCAGCCGAATTGTCAGGTGCTGCCTTTGGCAATTCTCGTACCTTTCTTCTTTGCCACTTGGAAAAATGTATGGGAAGGTTTTTCTTTTTCGAAATTCGAAGGTGTTATTTTTGTGCCAGACAACCATGATTGGGGGTGTTTGATGAAGATTGTGTCACAAAAAGACACGACCATTTGCCCATGTTTGGCTATCATATGTTGGGAAGCACAAAATGAATCAAACAAAATCCGACCCTCTCTGTGGGGGGTTTTGGGCGAAGATTTTGGCGTGCTTCATGCTAAAGGCATCTCCTGGTTCTCAAAGATACCCTTTGACATCGTTTTCTTGATACGATTTGATACCTGTCTTTTTTTAAAGAGGGGCAGCAATGTGGTTGAAGTAACTTTGAACACCAATTCCAAACAAACACATTGTCAATGTGTTCTTCAACAAGAAACCTGTTTAAAGAAAAAACCTGTCGTCTCTACAACCCGACTGATCAGGTCTTCATCTATCTCACACTGATCTTGGCGACGCCACAGTTCGGCAAATGGCACATTTCATCCACTTTGCAAATTCCCTTGATGCAACATCCAGCAACTCGCCAGGATGAGACTGAGACATCCAGCAGTTTTTCGAAGTCCTCACAGGTTTACGAATTGAAATATCTTGACAGAAAAACGAGAAATTTGTGTAAACAAAAAACATGCAAATGTCTTGCATTTCGATAGTCTTATGTTGACTGTAAGCTTGGTCATTTCAGACACTGAAAAGATTTGTTGCGTTCAGAAGCACGCTGCAAGAGGAGATCTGTTTTGTGTTAACCTTCCCGAAACTAACATTTTCGCCCCTGAAAAATGGTGGTTGGAAAAAAATCGCCTTTCCTATTGGGGCCCGGTAACCTTTTTAAGGGGTAAACTCGCTGTTAAACTTCGGGAGGGTATTTGAACAGAAACATGATTCAAATGTTTCATAGAAAGCCAACCGTTAAGTTGACTTGAGACACCCACGGTTCTACACACATGTTGCCTCCATTTTTCTGGATGTCCTGATCTTTAGATGAGCCAACATCTCTTGGAAGGATGGATCTTGAGATGGTTTTATATAGAAACCAAGGAGAATGTTATGGTCAAATCATCTGAGAAACGCCTAGAAACGCGTGACAAATCTGAGGAATCGCTCCTCAGTCGATTTGTTTGTGCCTCAGTCGACTTCCAATCAACCTTGCAGAAGAGACATGTGCTCAACAAAAACTCGGAATAAACAAATAGTTACCTACTCCCCCTGAAAACCAACTCGGCAAGCTGGAAAATCCCACCTATATAATTTGTTCATAGGAAACATGACAAACCAGGCTGAGTCATGGTTTGGTTTTCCATAAACGGCGTGCGTTTTCCCAAATGGATTTTCATTCGGGAAGAAACAAGTGCAACCTGTGGATTGCAGCGACCGAGGTGATGGGATGGGTAAATTTTGGCCAAGGACCGGGGGGGAAATGCTTGGTATTAAAATCTAGTGATGGAATATGACATCTAGTGAAGTGGAGTGTGTTTTTTAGTATTATACTTTATCATACATACATGCAATCATGAATCCTGGGATTGCTTGAAGATCTCTTCCGATGTTTCAATGGTTGAAACCGAACGGGCGAGGTTTAAACATGTGCAGCAATGCATGGTGCCAGCACTTGAGGCTCGCAAAGACTTGACGGCATTAAAAAAAAAACTGTGAAGAGGATCAGGGAATTCACCCCCTATTCACACCCCAAAACAGTCTTCAGTTCAGGTCCGTAAATTTTATAAATTTTCCGGTTGCTTGAGGATTTTGTAGGATGAGAGTCGAAGTCCAAAATGAAGAAAAAACATGTCAGATTGCCAATTCACCCACAAATACTTGTACACGTATTGCCTACAGGTTGATTGAATCAGTTGTAAAAAAAATGACTAATGTATATATTTAAACATACAGTCAAAGATAGGGTCCCAACTTGCTCTCAACAAGTTGGATTGAGTTGGTATAGGGAATCTATACCAATAAATGATTGTAATTATGATTGCTAAATCCATGCAAAAACAGTTGTTGCGAATACAATTTTTGCTGGATGTTGAATGTTGCGGTTCTTCTCGATCACAGTTCCAGAAACTCTGAAGTTTGATCATGTGAAGAAGTGTCACATTGTAGGATTAAGATGTGTACCCCCATGAAATCTAACATAGATACCCAAAATAGCCATGTTTGAAAGGAGATAATTACATTTACCAAACCATCATTTTTGGTATCTATCTTAGATTTCGGGGGTGTAGTTTCTTACATGTTCCATTGCCAAAGTTTTGTCATGTTCTCATGTTCTTCACATTTTTTGTTGCAGATGATTTCACCACAATGATCCCTACAAAAATCCTGATCTAACCCAACGGTTGTTGTGGTTTTCAGGGAGGCTCTGGGAAAGACCTACGTCATGGCTGGCATGGTGGGAATAGCAGACTACGAGGTTTGGACTTCTTTGGAAACTTCAGTTTGGTGCTTCACTTTTTTGGTGCCTTTATGGCCGATCACCGGAACCCCCCATGTGCTAATGATGTATAGATATCAGTGAAGATTTAGCACAAACACTATATTTGTACAACTATGTAATTATAATGCATATATATATATATATATATGTTACACAAGCTTTGATGTAATTCACCTAATCATTAAACGACAAATATACCGATACCCCCCCTGAGAACTGACATATCCCCGGAAAATTGTCGGTTGGGTTTGATCCCGTGCTTTCGTTCATTTTTGTGGCCGTCAAAATCGACCCGTTGAGAGATGTAAATTCATCAACCCTTGGCGATTTCGTGATTTTGAAAGACACCCAGAAGTTCCACGACATGTTTATGTGTTTTTGGCCATTGATTTTTGGGGAGAAAACCAGATATCTCATGATATGTTGTTGGTTTTTTCTTCAGATATCCTTCCACAATCCTTTGTTTAAAAACAACGTGGAAGAAATTGTGAGGTAACAATGGGTAGAGATGAGCAAGCTCAAACTGCGCAAGGTATTTTGAAACGTGCAACTTCCACCTCTCACTTTAGCAGTTGCGATTTTTGAGGCTGTGGCGAAAGTGCTGAAGAGCGGTCAATTCCGAACAGATTACCTGGGAGCACAGGTAGGATGCACCCAAATGTTGGGATGAGTTTTGTGTGCAACAAAGCGGCCAACCAGAAGTTCGTGTTTCATTTTTTGTCATGGAATGTGGTTTTTTGTCACAAACTAAGCCAAAGTTACCAGCAAATTGTCAGCTGAAAAGTGAACATTTCCCATTTCTGGACCTTTGCACAAATGCCAGCCTTTGACGAACCTGCCCAAAGTGGATCGTAAGATTTTCCTGCTGGGCTTAGCGAACACGGACTCTCGGTTAAACAAAAATACAGTTGATGGTTCAGAAATCCAGCAAACGAGTTTGATGTGAAGCTTTTTGTGCTACTTTTGATTTTTTGCAGGTTTATAGGTTTCATGTCCTACTCAACATGTTTTCTTTTAAACCGCCAGATTTCTGAGCCATCTACATGTATAGTTCGGAGCGTGGGGATTCGGTGGGAATTTTTAGCACTACGACCAAGGCTGATGATTAAAAGAAAAAACTTCATATGTGTGATCGGGTCTCAACTCCCATCGTTTCCAAATGTAACTATGGATGGTCATCAACCCAATAGTAGGGTTTTATACACCTTAAAGAGGTGTAAAGAAGGACAGTAGGTGGATTCAAATATTTTCAAATATGTTTTAAATATTCACCGTTTGAAACTTGGGGAAGATGAAACCAGGTGTTACATGATATGTTACATTAATATTGTTCAAAAGGGTTGAAATCACCAACTATCACTGAGTGGTGGTTTCCATTTTTAGGAATTTTCATCCCGAAAATTGGGGAAGATTCCCAATTTGGACTAATATTTTTCAAGTGGGTTGAAACCACCAACTAGGTAACTAGATAAGGATTTGGTGAAAAATCCATCATTTTTTTCGCAAGAACTCATTGCCTTGCCTTTGCCTTGCTTGACAGGCACTTTTCACGAATTCAAATACACTCCGGTAAACAAACATAGCACAATGGAACACCCACCATGTTCAATAGGAGTTACATCTTCAAGGGGTGGATTTCCCATTCCCATCTTAGTTTACTGGAGTGTAGATTGTGGATCCTTTTGCCATCATTCTTTGGAAACTTTAGTATGTATATAAGTTGCTTGCTTTTCCAATTGGATAAGCTTTGGAAGGGAACAGCCATTGGGCCATAGAGATATCTTCCAGCCACTTGCCACATTACCAGATTCTCCATAGTGGAAATTGAACTTTTCTCAAGCTCCAAACGGGCTTGCAATGAACATCCCCTTTTTGGGGTGCTGTTTTTCTCACATTACCCCAAAAAAGGCCTTTAAAATCATTTGTTTTTTTTTAATCGTCCTGGTTTCTGATTAGTTGATACGTGGTGACATGAACGTTTGCAAACCCTGTTAAAAAAGAAAAAACAGCTAGTCTTTCACAAACAGGGCAAACTTATTCATGGTATTCATGCTACAAACATATTGTTGGCATTACCATCATAATACCCACCATAATGCCCACCATAATGCCCACCATAATGCCCACCATAATTACCATGACAATACCGTTACCATCACCATCACCACCATTCGAGAAACCGACCGTTCGGGTTTCTGCTGAAGCTACCCAGCTACCCGCCACCGCGGGTATGCTGAGGTCCAAGGATCTGATCATTCCAAGTCCGGAACGCTGGGATGGGGCCCGGTTGGGGGATGGGGTGCCGCCATGGCGTTTTGGTCATGAATTTTTGACAACTCATGAAAAAAAAGGGGTAAAGAAAAATGGGATCCATAATTTTTTTGGGGGGGGGAATCAAAGAAGCAGCACATACATGGTGATGTTGATGGTTTTGCCGATTTGCCTTTAAACATGTATTGTTTGGGTAGTTGGTAATAGAATGACGCCTGTGATATTTTTTTTTGCCCCCACAAAAAAAGTGCACAGAAAGTACTAGTATATAGGTCTGATCAAGTCATTTTGTGGAACATGTATTGTACCACTTTTTTTGCAGATCAGTATGATTACTGCGATCGTGATGTGTAGAAAGTTAAGGTTTATGATGATGATGATGATGATGATGATGATGATGACGACGATGGCAGCACCTGCTCTGTTGAAAGCTCAGGTTTCTCGCATGCTTCTCTCACTACATGTTTCGCACTTACCTTAGCCCACGACCGAAAAACAGACCTACGAAAGCGTAGATGACAGCAACACTACGCCCAAGTCAAGAACAGGTATACACTTAATGTGTTCTCAATGTTCTTGATGTATACTACCTCTGAAAATCAACTTGAAAAAATCATCATTAAATGAAACATGCCAGTTTTATCACTTAAGTGTTGTAGTCCTACCTTTTGTTTCCCCCAGGACGGTCCAAACGTTGAAATTTGCATGGGGTTTTTCATCAGGTGAAGGAGCGACAGAAAGGATGGCAGATGAGAAATCCAAGCGCTTCTGGGCCATGCTGGTGGAGGATGATGGGGGTGAGTCTGGTCACCCCATGGCGGCCATGGCTGTGGCAAACACCTGGTTTTTTTTGGGGTATTGGTGGGGATGAAATACTATCCAGTTATGTAGGGGATTATAATAAACCATTAGATTCTTCACATGTTTAACTGAAGGAAATCGGATTCAGCATTGGTGAATTGATGTTTCTAACCCACTTTGAGATGCAAATTCCTGCAGTTTTTGCCGTGATTTTTGGAGGGGTTTTTGGCTGCAAGGACTACAAGACTATGCCTCATGCCGAGGGGGAGCTATTCTACAGCTCAGATGATAAAGGCGCTGGAAAAGGAGATTCTTACTGGAAACCATCATTTTCGGGTTCCATGTTAAACTCTTGGGGGGGGGTGGTACTTTTTGTGAATTTTCATGGCAGAGCAAGGTCCATTGGCTGCTCAGTCAGAGAAAAACAGATTGTATAGTCGGTAGTATTGTCCCTAATGTGGCTCGAAAAACCAGCGCACAAAAGCAATTGTTTCTTCTCAAAGTACCTTGAATGATTATGAGCCATCTTCAAAGTCATGGAGTTCTTTTTTTGGGAGAAATTCTGTGCATCAACTTCAATCATTTCAGCAGGTCTACGTGGTTTCTTCATTCGCTATTTCTTCTACGCGACTTCCTCAGCGTTTTTTAAAACATGTTTTTTCACCACATGGATTTCTCCTGCATCCGTATAGATGCTGGTGTTTTTTGGGTTCCATGTTTTTTTCCTTGAAGCCCAAGGTGATGTTGGGGACCAACACAGAAGATGAAGCCATCATGAAGGATTTAGTGGCCATGATGAAAGGCGACTCACAGTTACTTTGCGGAAGTCAACGATGGGCCAATGGGAACTGGATTTTTGTGGGTCGGTGGGCTGTGGATCCTTGTGTTTGGGAAGCAATTTTTGTTGGAGAAAAGTGGAAAAAAACAATGAAAACTGGAAAAAATATGCAACATTTCGCTCCCTCTCCAAGTTGACATAAAGGTTTCCACACTTTCCTCTATCTTTATAGGGAATTCTGGAAAATCTTGTTTTTCTTCGTGGAATTTTGTGAATTTAGATCTCAGGAGGCTGGGGTTTCACCATGCTTTCCGTGAAACTCCAGGTCTTTGTTCACCAAATTTTGCACAAAAGTCGACCAAGGATTGGATATGCTTACCTTTGGCCGATGGCTATTGCAGTCAACTTAGCTTACAAAAAATCGTCATGACCTGGCCTCTTGTTTTTTTTTGCGAGAAAGAATGGCTGCCACTTGAACATGTCAAAGTTGAATTTAGACGTTGGAACCATTTGCCTCCATACTTTCTGAGTTCAATTTGATCGGAAGCACCATCAAAGCTGTGGATAAGAGGTACGCAAACTGGGGGGATTTTCCCACGGGGTGTTGTTGTCGTTTGGCGAGAAATGGGAGTAAGAGCTGGAAGCGAACCATTTGTCCAAATCCAGTACGTCGAGAGGATCTAAGAAAGTAATGTATCTTCATGTGAGAAGCCCCCATGCGATGACAAAATCCATCTTGATGGGAAAGAATCTGGTACACAACGTTGGACATCTGAGCCTTTGGGGAAGCTGTAGTGATCACGTTGTGGTATAGGACAAGGCAATTCAACAAGTCTTATTCCTGAAGCTCCGTTCAAAATATTTCAGTCGACATGAATGAAAAACAAACAGTGACGTTTTAGAACGCTTCGACGTTTATGTTTCAATGGATTCTTTCTCAATCTTTTCTTAGACAAACTACCCTTCTGAGAACTACCATATGATACCAACTTCTCATGCTGGGTAAATATGAAGATCTACGTACCTCACCCAGGATGGGATATTCACCACAACCACCAGGATGCCATTGTAATTTTTAGCTTTAGGAATCCCAACCTAAACCTTTAAAATGCCCCACTTGCTTACAGGGCCGGTGGGGTAGATCCAACATCTATGCATCATTTGAATTCATTTGAAAGCTTCGATTCTTAGCATGATTTCTGTCACGGCTTCCAGGATTTTCGAGAGCCCCGTCATGGCGAAGTTTGTCGAAGGACGGACAACCGTGCAATCTCAGCATCAAACTGTGAGGATAAAATATCGATCAACATGATGAATTATGATGAGCAAAAAAAAAAGCAACTTACATGTTGCAAGTGTTTCTTAGTTTTGACTCTTGTTTCAAATTGACTAAAAGTTCAGCTAATTCGCCTGCTAACTTTTGGGTTGAGAAGGTTTTTTCTTTGCAGAGAAGTTGTCCTCGAGTCCTGCAGGTGAGGCGCAATATGGCAATATGACCAGGCTAGAGCTGACCAGGCGGAAGACATTGGAAATTCTGTGGGATTTTTTTTCCGAAAAAACGTTTGGAATCCCATCGAAATGCGAAATTTGAAAAAAAACTGAGATGAGGTTCATTCAAAATCAAATCTATTAGAATAAGTCACCAACCTGAAGTCAAAGCACTTTAGTCAACGTTTAATCGATGATTTTGTGTTCGTCAAGAAACGCCTTTCTTGCGTTGTCCTTTGAAGTTCTTAAACGTGCTGCAGTTTGAACTGAAGCAAAATCATCTGACCCAAAACGAACCTGTTTCGATGGAGTGATGGAAGTCTCATCCCAAATTCGTCAATTTGGGAGGCTCACCACCTGCATTATGAGACTTGCAGCCATCACAGGCACCATGCAATTAGTATGGAGCCTTAGAGGTAGGAAAACTGACCTCAAAACTGATGGAAAATCCCTTGGAATGATTCATGTCCTTTTAAATGGTCGTTTTTTTCGGGGAATCTGTTAAAATTTCGGGGGTGCGGATTTTTTGGTTGCGGATAAAAAGACTCTTAGTGTTTTTTGTTTTATTGAAATTTGTTGGCCTGGGAGCAATATGACAAAGAACATGCATGCAATATGTATCATTACAAAAAGATTGATGATAAGTTGAACCGGGACAACGTACAGTCAAAAGACAAAGTCGTCTCTCATTTCATGTTTTTGTAGCCGTGCCTATGGGGAGAGCATTTTTCAGATGTCGTCTCTTTTGAGCACCCCGCATTAAATGCATCATTTGAGTCAACCTTAGAAATTGGAGATGGAATATGATGAATGTAGCGTTTAGTTGCTGTTCTACACTTAGCTAGTGGGCCTACTGGTCAAAATGGCGTGCGCGATTAGAGTGGGCGGAGCTTTGAAGATGACAAAGTGATTGTTAATGATATATCGCAAAAAGCAGAGTTCAGCGTTTAGTATAGCTTCTGCGCAAATCCATTGGGAAGTGCTGTGCAAAACTAGACTCAAGCACAACTCTTCTTGTTGCCCTGCCATGCAGAGTGGACATATCCAGTGATAATTTCGAGGGTTCGAGGTATATAGTCTCCGTGCCGCGATTACATTGCAAAGTGCTGAGACTGAACACTGCTTCTTCCTGCTCCTTACCATGCAGAATGGACTGATCCAATGAAACTTTGCAAAATTTTAAAGAATTTTTGGTTTAGTGGCGTGTGCGATTACGGTGGGCAGAACCATAAGAGATGACAAAGAGATGACATATTGAATCCTGCGTCTCCATTGGGGAGTCTGAAAAGAGACGGGCGAGTGATGACTTTGTCGTTTCGCTGTAGATTTTCTATAAATGTCCATCATCAATCATTGATAGATAGACAGGCTTGAACAAGACAACGAACATGAAATATCCCTGAATAGACACTGAAGCATTCATAAACATTCTACTACAAGTAGCTGGATAACAAAATGAGCGGGCCATGAAGGTTTGTGATGTAGTAGAAATAGGGGATACAGAATGAGTTGGCAATGCGGCACGACTCGACCAGCAAATTTGACACTCCAAGCAGTCGAGATGATTGTGAGATTTTGCATTGCTGCATCAACATTTGGGGGAAGGGGGTCTGTTTGAGAAATTTCTCCAAAGGTGATGTTTTTTTGTGGTGACGACGGGACGCTTTGGTCACGTTGTGGTTGCTGGTTACCACCCGTTTCCCCCGTTTCCCCTGGCTATCGGCTATCAAAACCTGAGGCGAAAACTATTACAGGTGGTTTGACAATGCCATCTTTTGCAGCCCGGGGAATCCAAGAGGGGAAGATGTCGAAGGGTGGCATTGGGTGCCCGGGGTGGCCCTTATTAGACGCGCCACCAACGAAAATCACAGTTCGGGGATGACAATGAGAAATACCATGTTACAATGTTGTATATTGATTGGGTATGAAAATAAGTTGTGATCCCTGTTCACCAACCAGTTTGTTCATTGCGCAAATGACACAAGTTTGAAACATGCAAAAATTTTCAAGCATTAGCTTCCAAGGGGTGCCAATTAAACCCTGCATGTTGAATTGACACCCTGCAACAAAAATCCCTTTAAGGCAAATGGGAGGGTCCAAAAACGATGCTTAGTAAAGACTACTGTTGCCTGCCAATCCGGTGTGTTTGCCATGGATGTATGGTAAAAGAATGGAAAGTGATGCGAAAGACTTCCACCGGTTTTATTGCTTGAGGTCTATTTACCTGGAACCTGAAACATCCATTTATCTACGGCTGTTTCAATTGGATGATTTAGAATCTTTACATGAAAAACGGTTGTTAGTTGGTTTTCTTTTCAAAGTAACATTCTATTAATCCCAGGGAACATTCACCAGTACAGCCCTAAACTTTTAGCATAGCTGTTAAGAAAAGATGCTTAGAAGAATACAAACTCCTTTGAGATGCAGACCCTTTCAGGGTCCATCTCAAACTCCAAGGGAGTTTTGGAAAATCCTGAAACTCCAATCAACCAGTTTAAACATGGATAATTTGGTTGAAACAAGCGTTTTTTTCATGCAAAGATTCTGAATCATCCAATTGATAGTGAAACATTTATAAATGGATGGCTTGTTCAGGTTGTTTTGGGTGGGTTGGAATCTCATCACTTCCGCGCCAAAGGACATGGAAAAAATCAATGTAGCTGCAGAGTGGGACAAGCTAGATCTCAACGTGTCTTGCCGAAATTGTTGAAGGGAAGATTTCCAGAGTTGCAACAAGATGTGGTTGTTCCAATAGAATTAACAAGGATATGATGATATGTTCTGGATATTTCTAGATAGGTTGAATGGCTGAACGCCGTGTTCACTGCAAAGCACGTGATATACATGACATGCACGACATGCATGGCATACGTGACACGCATGGCATGTATGATATATACATGAAATCAGTGACATACATGACATACTTGATGCGGTTTGTTGCAGATAGTTGCTTGATTCTTACTGATTTTGTGCCATTTTTACCTGTGACGTCATGGCATTGTGTGATATTTCTGAGTTACTCAGGACACAGTGATGTTGCAAAACTTCTGCCTTGAGGTAACGTTGCTGGTGACGTCGGACGTTTTGGTGTTTTTTTTTGGGGGGACAAACATTGGGTGCTTTGGAAGCACATACACCCAGTTGTTAAAGTCGTGGCGCTTTTGTGATTTTGTGTCCTCACCCTTGGGGGGAACTTTTTGGTAAGTCGTTGCGTTTGCAGCGTTTAGTTGCAGAAGTGAAAGTGTTAAGACATGACATGGTGCATGCAGAGATGTAAGAATTGTTTGCAAAAGGCTGCGTTTAGTTGCTGACTAGGTCTGAGACAAACTCAAATCACACAACCTGGCCGAAGACACACACACACAAGGTCTTACAAGGTCATGCTGCTATGAAGGGAACATCCTGCTGCAATCAGTGCCGTTGGGTAGTGCTACTTCAGCGGTGATAAAACGAAGTTCAGGGACACAGGCTTTGCTGCAGTGTTTGCCGTCAGCGTTTCCATTGTGAAGTGCTGCCAAAAGATGCTCTTT